>ML390519.1:2440-63407 GCA_005239525.1 Nicotiana knightiana | reverse complement strand
GGGGGGGGGGGTAGTTTGGTTTAATTAAGGAAAGTGTGGTCTGAGCCGTTGATCAATTTTGATCAACGATTCAGATTAGATCCTAGGTTGGGCCGGGTAGGAATTGGGTTTGGGCTGGGGCTAATTGGGTTATTATAATCTGGCGGGTTGGGTTTAATTTAGGCTAGCATTTAAATAAAATGTGGCCAATTGTTAAATACCCATCAAAATTAGATAAATAATTTAATAAAATAGATAGTAATTATATAAAATGAAATTAATGCTACATAAATGAAAATTGAGGTAATTGGCTAATAATAAAATATAAAAATGACTAATTATCAGATTAAAATAGTTTATGTACAATTAGGCTGTAATTGCAAAATTGCTGCAATTATATCTAGATAATGCCAAATTGGCTAATTTGTGAAATAATTAAATCCTAATAGGATTAAAAATGATATATTGAACTGGGGAACGTTTTGAAAATTGTTTGTAAGGTAATTCATGAATAATTATTGAATAGAAAAATAAATTAATAAAATATGTAAAATTGTGGGGAAAATGCAAGTTATTATGAAAAACAATTTTGAAGACATATATGCAAGGAAAATAGTTTTGAGAAAAAATTGAGTATTAACAGTATGCAGTCATGACCTATTACCTCGTGTAGTCATTGATTCGGTGTATATTGGGACAGGCCTGGCAGAGATTTCGGGTGTTGGAACTAGGTTCGGAGCTTATTGTATGGATAAAAGAGGATATCTTCAGATTGGATCGAGCTAATATGCTCAACTGAGTGGTGGTAGCACGGGCAGGTGCACGAGGTGTTAAACAGTGATTTCAGATAACTCCGGAGCAGTTCTTAGCACGTTCGAGGACGAACGTATGTTTAAGTGAGAGAGAATGTAACGACCTGATCGGTCATTTTGAGCTCTAGCTCGTCGTTCGATAGTCTGAGGTTGTGAGCAGTTTCGTTTCAGGTATTATGACTTGTAGGTGTGGTCGGAAGTGAATTTTGGGAAGTTCGGAGTCGAATTGGAAGGAAAGTTCTCATTTTGGAAGCCTTAAGTTGAAAGAATTGACTAAGATTGAATTTTTGAGTAAATGACCTCAGAATCAGGATTTAAAGGTTCCAACATGTTCGTATGATGATTTCGGACTTGGGCGTATGATCGGATCGGGTTTTGGATGACCCGGGAGCATTTCGGCGCATATTGTAGAAATTAGCATTTTAAGAAATTTTATAAGTCTGGGTTGAAGTACATTTCAGTATTATTGATGTCCGTTTGGGATTCCGAGTCTAGGAATAGCTCCGTATGGTGATTATGGAGTTAGGAGCGCAATCGGAAGTGAATTCAGAGGTCTGTAGGTCATTTGAAGTCATTTGGCTAAGATAGAAATTTGAAGGTTTTTGAGAAGTCCGACCGGAAGTGGAAATGTTGATATCGGGGTCGGATTCCGATTTTGAAAGTTGAAGCAGGTCCGTAATGTTGAATGTGACTTGTGTGCAATATTTGGGGTTAATCAGACGTGATTTGATAGGTTTCGGCATCGATGTAGAAGTTGAAAATTTCAAAGTTCATAAAGATTGAATTGTGATGTGATCCATTGTTTCGATGTTATTTTATGTGATTTGAGGCCTCGAGTAGGTCCACATTATCTTTTGGAACAGGTTGGTGTGATTGGACGGGGTCCCGGGGGCCTCAGGTGGATTCCGGGTGATTAATGGATCGAATTTGGAGTTGAGGAAGGGCTGAAGCATCTGGTATCTGGTGCGACCGCACCTGCGCAATAAGGGTCGCAGGTGCGGCTTTGGCGTCGCAGATGCGGAATTTGGCTGGCTTGGCTGGGGGCGCAGGTGCGAGGCTATTTCTGCACCTGCGAAGGCGCATATGCGAAAAAGAAAGTGCATGTGCGGAGACGACTGGGGATGGAGGAAGCCGCAGGTGCGGGTGCTTGGGCGCACCTGCGGGCACGCAGGTGCGAGGCTAGAGGCCGCAGGTGCGGAGGTCGGGTCTGGGTAGTGTGTATTTTAAAATCGAGCTCTCGACCATTTCTCTTCATTTTTCTCTTGGTTTGGCGACTTTTGGAGAGCTTCAAGTGGGGATTTTCGTCATGTATGTCAAGGTAAGTTGTTTCTACTCATTTCAAGTTAAATACAAGGTTTGTATATAAATTTGGTCATGGAAATTAGTAGAAATTTGAGATTTTTTTTGTTGAGAAAAACCTAGAATTTGGGCATGAAATT
The DNA here is from genome assembly GCA_005239525.1 of Nicotiana knightiana. Lineage (NCBI taxonomy): Eukaryota > Viridiplantae > Streptophyta > Magnoliopsida > Solanales > Solanaceae > Nicotiana > Nicotiana knightiana. The sequence goes on along the minus strand of ML390519.1, from coordinate 61,177 downwards.
GAGAGAAAATTATATATTCTAGTTTGTGAGGCTATGAGTAACCTTTATCTTCAAAAAATTTTGGAATCCGGGCACGTGGGCCCGAGGAAAATTTTGTCAATTTTTCGAGCGGAGTTGGGAATTTATATAAATTGAATTGTTATAAGTATTAGAGTATATTTTCATTGGTTTTCCCGTTATTTGGATAGTTTTGGGGTGTTGTGCATCAATTTGAGTCGTCAGAAGGACTTGGAGGCCGGTTATGAATTTTCGGAGCGATGTAAGTCTCCTTTCTAACCTTATAAGAGGAATTTGTCCCCATAGGTGAAATAATTATATATGTGCTACTATTTGTGGGGGCTACATACGCACGAGGTGACGAGAGTCCGTGCGTAGCTACTATTATGCTTATGTTTGGGTAGTCTAGGACCCACTAGCATGCTTTACTTGCTGTACTTATAATTTTGTTGATAAATTAGACTGCTTAATATTATCGAATTAGTAAATGAATATTTAAGTAGGTTAAACTTCATTTTTTAATCATTTAAAAAGAGAATTGATCTTTCCTTGACTAAATATTTCCTGATAAATTCCTGATTTACTATTTGAATGTGTGTATATAAATGAGTACCCAAGTCGCAAGTGTGAATCGCGAGCAGGGTATCTCTATTATTTATATGTGACCGCGTCACATGAATGATTCGCGAGCGGGGTAATAAATGCATCTATGATTCGAGCCGTTCAACCCTTCGGCAGTGCACAATTTACATTTATTGTTGGTTCGGGCCGTCGACCCTCGGCATTACTTGCGCATGATATTTGCTGAGTATTTCTGTGATTTTTGACCGTTTATTGGCCTTCAATTGCAAAGTTGTCAACTGAAATGACCGAAGATTTAAAACTTGTAAATGTGGAAGAAGTTGTTCCTTCCTGTCACTATTTGTTATTTACTTATGATATCCATGCTTAGTGTCACCCTTGATTTTATTAAATTGACCTCTAACAAGTATCANTCACAAAATCTAATTAAGGGAATGAGAATCAATTAACAACAAATAAATCATGTAACAAGGTAACAAATGGACTAAGGTCGGAAATTAATCAGTAAGGTCTCAAATCACAAGGAATCAGGGATTCAAAAATAATAAATCAGGAATCCTAACAAACTAATACTACAGAGAATCAAGGATTCAAACAAGAGTAACAACAATCAAAGGAAATTAACACGAATCGAATAAATCACAGGCAAGAGGTCAGAAACCCTAATAGTAAAATCATGTGAAATCAAGGATTCTCATGAACTTATAAGGCAAACAACAAGACAAACAGANATGTTTAAGTGAGAGAGAATGTAACGACCTGATCGGTCATTTTGAGCTCTAGCTCGTCGTTCGATAGTCTGAGGTTGTGAGCAGTTTCGTTTCAGGTATTATGACTTGTAGGTGTGGTCGGAAGTGAATTTTGGGAAGTTCGGAGTCGAATTGGAAGGAAAGTTCTCATTTTGGAAGCCTTAAGTTGAAAGAATTGACTAAGATTGAATTTTTGAGTAAATGACCTCAGAATCAGGATTTAAAGGTTCCAACATGTTCGTATGATGATTTCGGACTTGGGCGTATGATCGGATCGGGTTTTGGATGACCCGGGAGCATTTCGGCGCATATTGTAGAAATTAGCATTTTAAGAAATTTTATAAGTCTGGGTTGAAGTACATTTCAGTATTATTGATGTCCGTTTGGGATTCCGAGTCTAGGAATAGCTCCGTATGGTGATTATGGAGTTAGGAGCGCAATCGGAAGTGAATTCAGAGGTCTGTAGGTCATTTGAAGTCATTTGGCTAAGATAGAAATTTGAAGGTTTTTGAGAAGTCCGACCGGAAGTGGAAATGTTGATATCGGGGTCGGATTCCGATTTTGAAAGTTGAAGCAGGTCCGTAATGTTGAATGTGACTTGTGTGCAATATTTGGGGTTAATCAGACGTGATTTGATAGGTTTCGGCATCGATGTAGAAGTTGAAAATTTCAAAGTTCATAAAGATTGAATTGTGATGTGATCCATTGTTTCGATGTTATTTTATGTGATTTGAGGCCTCGAGTAGGTCCACATTATCTTTTGGAACAGGTTGGTGTGATTGGACGGGGTCCCGGGGGCCTCAGGTGGATTCCGGGTGATTAATGGATCGAATTTGGAGTTGAGGAAGGGCTGAAGCATCTGGTATCTGGTGCGACCGCACCTGCGCAATAAGGGTCGCAGGTGCGGCTTTGGCGTCGCAGATGCGGAATTTGGCTGGCTTGGCTGGGGGCGCAGGTGCGAGGCTATTTCTGCACCTGCGAAGGCGCATATGCGAAAAAGAAAGTGCATGTGCGGAGACGACTGGGGATGGAGGAAGCCGCAGGTGCGGGTGCTTGGGCGCACCTGCGGGCACGCAGGTGCGAGGCTAGAGGCCGCAGGTGCGGAGGTCGGGTCTGGGTAGTGTGTATTTTAAAATCGAGCTCTCGACCATTTCTCTTCATTTTTCTCTTGGTTTGGCGACTTTTGGAGAGCTTCAAGTGGGGATTTTCGTCATGTATGTCAAGGTAAGTTGTTTCTACTCATTTCAAGTTAAATACAAGGTTTGTATATAAATTTGGTCATGGAAATTAGTAGAAATTTGAGATTTTTTTTGTTGAGAAAAACCTAGAATTTGGGCATGAAATTGAGAGAAAATTATATATTCTAGTTTGTGAGGCTATGAGTAACCTTTATCTTCAAAAAATTTTGGAATCCGGGCACGTGGGCCCGAGGAAAATTTTGTCAATTTTTCGAGCGGAGTTGGGAATTTATATAAATTGAATTGTTATAAGTATTAGAGTATATTTTCATTGGTTTTCCCGTTATTTGGATAGTTTTGGGGTGTTGTGCATCAATTTGAGTCGTCAGAAGGACTTGGAGGCCGGTTATGAATTTTCGGAGCGATGTAAGTCTCCTTTCTAACCTTATAAGAGGAATTTGTCCCCATAGGTGAAATAATTATATATGTGCTACTATTTGTGGGGGCTACATACGCACGAGGTGACGAGAGTCCGTGCGTAGCTACTATTATGCTTATGTTTGGGTAGTCTAGGACCCACTAGCATGCTTTACTTGCTGTACTTATAATTTTGTTGATAAATTAGACTGCTTAATATTATCGAATTAGTAAATGAATATTTAAGTAGGTTAAACTTCATTTTTTAATCATTTAAAAAGAGAATTGATCTTTCCTTGACTAAATATTTCCTGATAAATTCCTGATTTACTATTTGAATGTGTGTATATAAATGAGTACCCAAGTCGCAAGTGTGAATCGCGAGCAGGGTATCTCTATTATTTATATGTGACCGCGTCACATGAATGATTCGCGAGCGGGGTAATAAATGCATCTATGATTCGAGCCGTTCAACCCTTCGGCAGTGCACAATTTACATTTATTGTTGGTTCGGGCCGTCGACCCTCGGCATTACTTGCGCATGATATTTGCTGAGTATTTCTGTGATTTTTGACCGTTTATTGGCCTTCAATTGCAAAGTTGTCAACTGAAATGACCGAAGATTTAAAACTTGTAAATGTGGAAGAAGTTGTTCCTTCCTGTCACTATTTGTTATTTACTTATGATATCCATGCTTAGTGTCACCCTTGATTTTATTAAATTGACCTCTAACAAGTATCAAAATTCGACCTCTCGTCACTACCTCTTCGAGGTTAGGCGGGATACTTACTGAGTACACATTGTTTTCGTGCTCATACTACACTTGCTGTGCATTTTTATTGCACAGGTACATATATATCTAGTGGCCCCGCTTGACGCAGTGATGTGGCTGACCTGGAGACTTAGGAGACCTGTTTCTGTCGAGACGACCCGCAGCCTGCAGAGTCTCCTTCAGAGTAGTGTATGTTCTGTTATGTACAATTTGTATTCTGGACGGTTATTGTATTTCATTGGTTTTTTTCTTAGAAATTGCTCATGTACTTGTGACACCGGGTTCTAGGATGTATTTATGAAATGAAGTGTTAAAATCTTGCCATTTACTCAGTAAACTTTCATTGATTTTTATATAATGAAACGAAAAGTACCGATTTCAAAATACTAAAATCAGGAATTTCAATTATCTAATGAGTGTTGGCTTGCCCGACAATGGAGTCCGGTGCCATCACGACCTTGATGGATTTTGGGTCGTGACAACAACTGTCGACCTCTTTATTATTAAGGGTTTTTTTTTAAAATTTATTTTGCACATGCATGTCTTTTTAAGTATAAACCTGTGCAAAGCTGGCATGGGTATGGTTTCGAATTGGATGTGGGTAATTGTCAAAACTTGGCTATTTCTGGATTTTACGTTTGTGAATTTTGCAGGTTGAAGAAGACCACCTTTATGACTGAATCACTGTTTAGTTGATTTTATTTATTGTATTTTTTGTTCGTTTTAGATCTCAATCATATATAGGTACGTAGTTGATGTTCATCCGAGTTTGAAAAGTTAGATGATATAATGCTAAAGAAGTTCATCTTCGATCATTTTGAAAAAACGTATATACTTTGGACAACAAAATGTGCATGGATTATAACGTCGTTTGGTGTCTTTATATTTGCTTTTCTCTGATGCTAGATATTTATCAATTATAGGTACGTAGCTGATGTTCATCCGAGTCGGAAAGTTAGATGGTATAATGCTAAAGAAATTCATCTTCGATCATTTGTGAAAAAACGAATATACTTTGGACTACAAAATGTGCATGGATTATAACATCGTTTGGTGTCTTTATTTCTGCTTTTCTCTTAGCTAGATATTTCTTGGGACATTGGTGTTTTATGAAGATTTACTTTGCATGATTTAGTTTAGTCCTATGTGAAATATTAACTCAGATAACTACTAAAATTGTAAGGTTTTTTAGACTTCAAAATACACATAGTAACCAACTACAAAGATAATTGTTGATCAAATCGCTTAGGTCAATGAAGTTCTACCTCTAGGACTTGCTTCATCAGTGACAATGCCACCATCTTGAATGTCATAAATAAGAAAAGACATTTGTATATTATTTCTAAATTGCGATAAATTTAAATTTCTGTAAATAAGGATTATTTATTTGCTTGCTTATATGTAGTGTACGTAATTTATTTATATGCTTCTTCTTCTTCAGTATTAGACAATTTTGCGTGTGTTGATGGTGCACAGACCAATCCGAATCTTAATAACTATACTGGAAAATATGTAATTGTTCAGAGATTGTGATTGATTCCATATGTAATGGAAAGAAGAGAAAGAAAGCTAAAGCAAGAACATTTAGGCAACTACAAAGGGGATACCCCAAGTTTTAACTTTTATATATGCTAATCTCTACACCTAACTCTTAGTTTTTAATGTTTCAATTCTAAATACATATGATGTCTTGTCTATCTATATTTTATATTGTTCGATTCTTATTTACTTGTCATTAAAGTTCTCACATGATTCTGTTTGCTACCCTTATAATTTAGGATAAGGGAACTAGAACAATAACATTTATCCTTCTTCCGGAGATGTCGTAAGTTCTTTTTATTCTTTTTCGAGTTATGGTTCATTTATTTAGCGTATTTTTCATGCTTCTAGAAGTATTCTTTAACCCTTCTACGGTTGTACTACTTTTTTGCTAGCTGATCCAATATTACATATGCTAAATTAGGTTTTTATTGGAGTGAAGAGCGCAAAACAACATAAACTCGCGCAAGCAAAGTAATGGACGGTATATATATATATATATATATATATATATATATATATATATATATATATATATATATATATATATATATATATATATTGCAGTGAATTTGATAGTTGTCACGACCCAAATCCTAATCCAGGTCGCGATGTCGTCCAACACCGTTATCAAGTAAGCCAACGCTTAATCAAATAGTGAGTTTCATTTATTTACCCAAAATATTCTAACACTTACTAAGTTTAGATTTAAAACGTTTGGAAATAATGAATATCTTAAGCAATTTTTAAGCTGAAATGACAAGGAGTTATAATTAATAATTACATCCCAAAAGAATAGTCTACTAGCGTGAGTGCCAAGAACTAGTGTCACAAGTCTACCGGCATCTAGTAGAGTAAAACCAAAAGAAATGTAAATCTATTCTACTGTCTGGGAAAATATAGACAGAAATAGCAAAAGAAAAGCTCCAAAGTGCTGCTGGAAGTCGCAGGAGAAGCATCTCACCGTGAAGCCTCAACCAGGTATAAATCAGGGACGAGCTCCGGACTGATACCCAGATGCACCTGCCTCAGAACCTGTACAATTAAGTACATAGGCGTTGCATGAGTACATAAATAATATGTACCCAGTAAGTATCCCGTCTAATCTTGAAATAGTGACGAGAGGTCGACTTGACACTTACTAGGGTCTAAACAGTATATTTAAGTAAAATTTAAGGAGAATAAAGGTATGCTTGGATAGTAAAGCAATAAATATCAAACATAACCCCAAAATCTAATTACGTGGAGAAGCACCAACATACGAATTTCAATTCGTCTTCTCAGATATCTAATAGTTCAATTGCCATGAAAATATCAAGCAAATAACATGCGCATAATGGGTTGATGGCAAATGCTCTGAACCAACATAATAATAATTGTGCACTGCCGAAGGGTCGAACGACGCGAACCATAGATGCATCTATTAACCTGCCGTAGCGTACGACCCGCTCCCATGAGAGTAGGGGAAAGAATCACTCCGCTCGCGGTATATAAATTGCGAAGCGGTCACACACAAACACAACATTTCCTTTAAATTCTTTTCCAAAATAACAATTCGTTTGAAAATACCAAGTTCTAGGTTTTCTTGAAAATAAGCTTGCAAACAAGGAAATCACAAGGCATATAGTTCAATTTAATGAAATTCACGAGGCATGGTGTGAACGTAACTACCCGGACATAACAAGAATAGTCACTACGCACGTACTCTCATCACCTTGTGCGTACGTAGTCCCCACAAATAATGGCACATGATTAATTGTTTCACCTATGGGGACAATTCCCTCTTACAAGGTTATAAAGGAGACTTACCTCGTTTCAAGACTACTTTCCGGGTCAAGAATGCGCCCGCAACTCCAAATTCGTCGCCCAAGGACTCAAAACTGGCAAAACATCACATAAATATATCAATCTATGCTAAAAAGTCTACAATTATCCTATTTAAATTGTTATTTCAACCTAACTTGCAAAGTCCCAAAACACACCCCTGAGCCCACATGTTCGGATTTCGAAAATTTTCAAGAAAAATAATCACCCATAACCTAAGGATCAATATTATATATTTTTTGCATAATTCCGTAACAAATTCTTTGGTAAATTCTCATTTTTATCAAAACCCTAGGTTTTACTCTAATCTATAATTTCTACTAATGTTGTATGTTAATCTACCCACAAATTCAAGTATTAAGCTCACTTTATAGTAGGAATTACTTACCTTACAATTGCTAGGTCGAATCTCTCTTTTACAAGCTCTCCAAATCGCCCAAGATGAAGAAACAAGGTTCAAAAATGACTATGTCCCGTATTTAAAACAACCTTACTGCCTTCAGGTTTTTCGCACCTGCGGTTCGAGGACCGCATTTGCGGTCTCGCATCTGCCAAAATTCCCGCACCTGCGGAAAATGGGAATGGGGCTAGGCTTTGCACCTGCAGAACGCAGTCCACACCTGCGGCTCCGCTTCTGCGTAAATGGGCCTGCACCTGCAGAACTGGGCAGCTCTCTCTGAGGTCGCACCTGCGAGGCTGGGACTGCAGAAGCGGTCTCGCACCTATGGCTAATCCTCCGCAGGTGCGGTCGCACCAGATCTGGTGCACCAGCAGTTCTTCTAAGGCTGGTTTTGCCTCACGCGATGTTCGAATGGCATCCGGCCCACCCGAGACCCCGTCCAAATATACCAACAAGTCCTAAACCATAATACAGACTCGCTCGAGCCTTCGGAACGTCCGAAACAAAACTAAATCTAAAGATCATACCCCAAAACCTATTGGATCAAACTTAAGAACTTTAAGTTCTTGAATTCACTTTCAACACGCCAAAACATACCTATACTACTCGGAATGACACCAAATTTTGCGAGCAAGTCATAAATGAAAATACAGAACTCTTCCCAGTCCCGAAATTCTGTTTGGACCTCGATAACACAAAAACACGTTCCAAACCTCAATTTTGAACTTAAGGAAATCTTATTTCACTATTTGGCGTCGAAACGTTCTCGGGTCATCCAAAACCCGTTCCGAACACACGCCCAAGTCCAAAATCACCAGACGAACCGCCCGGAACCTTCAAATCTCAGTTCCGAGGCCGTTTACTAAAAATGTTGTGTATTGGTAAAAAAAGAGTTTCACACGTAAGGTGATTCTTGACAACTCAGTCAGCTACGTGGACCAAGGAAAACGCGACAGCTGGATATGATTCTATAAAGAGGTACGGAACAAAGAGACGCAGATCAATAAACCTATGGGGTAATCAGCTACATGAAACTCAACCTGTTCGAGACAAGGAAGAGACACAGACGGAACGAATCCGGACAGAGCTACGGGCAGATTCAGGAATCCTCAATTAATGACTCATACATTATGTAACCTTCATGCAATAGTTACGATTACCCTTTGTCCCATTAATGTAATAATTAGTCATTAATGAGCGATCATTTCAAGAAGTAGACGTTATTTTAAGAAATCCCCTATATAAGAGAATTAGAATATAATTTGTAAAGGGTATCTGAACGACGAATATAATATACTTTAATTTTTTGCGCATCATACTATTGCCTTTTACTTACTCTTCTTTAATTAATATTATTTCCTTGATTATCAGTAACCTGTGTTCATCCTAAAAATAGCTTTGGTCAAAGGATCTAATTCTTTGGTTAAACAAATTGGTTTCGCTACCGGAAATTTGATAATCTTTGTTTGCTTTCCAATCGATATCCTCTAAACTATGTCGAACTCCAACGACAACAACCAGCAGAGGAATGGAACCCCAGTTCCATCACCTTTAGGAACCCCACGTGGGTCAAGGGAACAATCCCCAGAAAGATCTGATAACAACCGCAATAATAATGAGCAAACAATAGAATAAGATCGAGTAAAGCAAATGATTGCAGAGTACGTGGGACAAGCTTTGCAAAAATTTGCAAGGGGACTATCAGCTGCATCACCTGCATCACTGACACCACCTGCAAATAATACTATCACCGTGGTAAATCCTCAGTCTGGGTTGGTAAACTCTGCAAGGGATGACACTCCTAACGAATCTCTCGAAGCGAGATCAGGTATGACTAATAACTCTGAATTAAAAAATTTACTGCTAACCATGCAGAAACAGATGAAGGAACAAAACGATCGAATCGAGCAAATTCCTGGAGAACCAGCCGTTATCAAAGGCATTGATGTTGATAGATATTCTCAACAACCTTGGAAACCAAGCGCATCACCCTTGCTTATACCCAAGAAGTTTAAAATGAATGACGTTCCTAAGTATGATGGAACAACTGACCCACGCGACCACGTGACCACTTTTACCGGAGTAAAGGGCAACGAATTGACAATACAAGATATTGAATCAGTCCTTGTCAAAAAGTTTGGAGAAACACTTACCAAAGGAGCCCTAATTTGGTGTTCTCTTCTCCCTGAAAATTCTATTGATTCTTTTGCTGAGCTTGCATATTCTTTTATAAAAGCACACTCTGGTGCACAAAAAGCCGAGAAAAGAATAGAGGACATATTTAAAATAAATCAAGGAGACACAAAACTACTCCGTGAATTTGTAGACAGGTTCCAGCGAGAAAGAATGCAATTACCCAGGGTGCCTGATAATTGGGTAGCCATGGCATTCGCAAGTAATTTAAATGATAAAAGATCAGAAGCCACGAGGAGACTAAAATAAAGTCTGAGAGAACTCCCAACTACAACGTGGAATGACGTATATAACAGGTACAGTACTAAACTTCGAATAGAAGAAGATATCATTGCTCGTTCGAGAGACGAAGATCATTCCAGATCCAGGCGTTTTGAATCAGACAGAAGATCATGTAAAAATAGGTACAATCATTACTTAGGACCATCGGGACGCGAAACTCATCCTAGGTTCGAAAACACTAGGTCAGATTATAGACCACCAAGCAGAGATGTGGACTCATCCTCATCTAGATCCAGAGAGGATCGAGATAAACGACCTAGAGGTAATGCACGAATTGGGGATCATACCTTTAATGTAGTTACTCCTGAACTTGTTTCAATATTAAGAAATATGGGAGACAAGGTTAAATGGCCCAAAGAAATGCGGTCAAACCCAAATAAAAGGAACCCAGATTTCTGGTGTGAGTTCTATAATGATCATAGACACAGAACTGCAGATTGCAGATTTTTACAACGTGAAATAGAACACTTATTGAAACAGGGCTATTTAACAGAATTGTTTAGTGATAAAGGTAAAGAGGCATATATGAAGAACATGTAGGAGCCTCCGAAGCCTCATTCTCCAAAAAAAACCGCCAACGTGATACATGGAGGAGAGGAAGTGAATGGAATAGTTTGAAAATTAACCTCGAAGGTCACAATTACCCATGGAAAGCGAGTTCGAAAACATCCAGATGAAGATGATATAACCTTTGACGATGTAGATTTTGGCGGGCTAATGCTTCCCCGTAACGATGCTCTGGTAATATCTTTACTCATTCATGACACTAATGTTAAAAGAGTGTTGATTGATCCAGGTAGCTAAGTCAATATCATCTTGTTAAGAGTCGTGGAAGAAATGCTCATGGGAAATCAGGTGATCCCAAAGGCACGAGCCATATCAGGGTTTGATAAATCTACGGTGATAACCAAATGAGAGATTGAACTTAGCACTTACGCTGAGGGAATAATTACTAAGAACACCAAATTCCAAGTCATTGATACTGACATGGCTTATAACGTGATTATGGGAAGGCCTTGGATCCACGACATGAAAGCAGTACCAACCACCTTACACCAGGTAATTAAATTCCCCTCAGAATGGGGAATCAGACAAATTAGAGGTGATCAACAGACCTCCAGAAATATAAATTCCGTGGTGCATTATAACAAAAAAGTTGATACGGTAGAACTGGAAGATAGAAAAATCTTCCAAACAGATGTCACCGGCCAAACAGGTACGAAAAAAGTTACCGACCAAACAGGTATGAAAGAAGTGAACATTCAAGCAGATACAAAAGGAGATACTCACGAGAAGGTGAATCCAGTCACCACGGAAGATGCCTTGGACCACACAGATGTAGATTCCAGACCGGACGTCATTCATGAACCGGAAGAAGACGAACACATCAAAACAACTGCTTAAGAGCTTGAAGATGTTCCATTGTTTGAAGAAAAACCTAAACGGAAGGTGTATGTAGGCATGAGGCTGAGCCCCGGTCGAAAAGGTAAGTTAATTGATTATTTAAAGGCTACCGCAGATTGCTTTGCGTGGTCCCACTCAGATATGACAGGTATCCCACCAGAAGTGATGACTCATAAACTAAATAAAGATCCATCCTTCGTACCTATTAAGCAAAAGAAAAGAAATCAAGGACCATTCAAGAACCAAGTGATTGATGAAGATGTACAAAAACTCTTGAAAATTTGTTCAATACGAGAGGTAACGTACCCTAACTGGTTAGCTAACACTGTGGTAGTACCAAAAAATAATGGCAAATGGAGAGTATGCGTAGATTATATTGATTTAAATAAATCATGCCCCAAAAGATTCATTCCCATTACCACATATAGATCAAATGATAGATGCCACCGCAAGTCATGAATTATTAAGCTTTCTAGATGCATGTTCTGGTTATAATCAAATTAAAAGGGATCCCTCAGACGAGGAAAAAACCTCCTTTATTACAAACAGGGGGACTTACTGTTACAAAGTCATGCCTTTTGTCTTAAAAATGCTGGATCCACCTATCAAAGGCTAGTGACCAAGATGTTCCAGGAACATCTGGGAAAAACGATGGAAGTTTACATTGATGACATGCTGGTAAAGTCAACACGGGCGGAAGACCATTTCCAGCACCTTTCTATTACTTTTGACATCTTACGCAGGTATAATATGAAGCTAAATCCAGAAAAATGCGTTTTTGGTGTACAATCAGGTAAATTTTTGGGTTTCCTTGTATCAAACAGCGGAATAGAGGTAAATCCCGCTCAAATTAAAGATACAGAAGAAATACCTGATATACTAACAAATAAAAAAGAAGTTCGGAGACTAACGAGAAGAATAACAGCTTTGGGAAGATTTATTTCCAGGTCTTCCGAAAAAAGTTTTAAATTCTTTTAGTCCTAAGAAAACAGAATCAGTTCGAATGGACTGAAGAATGTCAACAGGCCCTCAAGAATTTGAAGGCTTATCTATCAAAACCCTCGCTGCTGTCAAAACCAAAGGAGGGGGAGAGACTGTACATCTACCTGGCTGTCTCAGAAATTGCTGTAAATGCAGTATTGGTAAGAGAAGATAAAGGTAAACAATCTCCTATTTATTATGTAAGTAAAACTTTACTAGATGCTGAAACCAGATATCCACACCTAGAAAAGTTATCCTTAGCTTTAATAATGACATCTAGGAATGTACGACCATATTTTCAATGTCATCCAATCATGTTGTGACTTCATATCCTTTAAGAAATATTTTGCATAAACAAGAATTGTCAGGAAGATTAGCCAAGGGGGCCATAGAATTAAGTGAGCATGAAATAATCTATCAGCCTAGGACTGCAATTAAGTATATTAGCTGATTTTGTCGCTGACTTCAGTAATAACATTGTCCCTGAAGTGGAAAAAGAGTTACAACTCTTTAACGGTGCTAATCCGGGTCTATGGACCCTATTTACCGATGGCTCTTCCAATGTAAAAGGCACCGGCTTAGGCGTAGTCTTAATATCACCCACAGGTGAAAAGACTCGACAGACTATTAAATGTTATCCTATAGCTAACAATGAAGCGGAGTACGAAGCTGTCATTGCAGGACTAGAACTCGCACGAGAACTCTCAATCGAGCAAATCGTAATCAATAGCGACTCCCAACTGGTAGTAAATCAGATGCAGGGGACCTACAGCGCTCGAGAGACTCGGATGCAATAGTATCTGGAAAAGGCACGAGAGCTCGTGAGACAATTTAAAACATGGAAGATAATATAAATACCTAAAAAGGAAAATGCAGAGGCAGATGCATGAGCTAACCTCGCAGCAGTCATGGAAGTAACAGACAAAGACAATGCAATTGTCGTTCATCTATTCCATTCAGCGATCAACCAGGACAGAAATGAGGTAACTTTCAACAATTTAACCTGGGATTGGAGAAACGAAATTCTTAATTTTTTTGCAGAATGGAACCATACCTTAATACAAGAAAACAACTCAAGCACTTCGCCGCAAAGTTGCACGATACTGCCTCATTCGCAATTCATTATATCACAAAATGTTCGAAGGCCCCCTAGCTAAATGCCTCGGACCTAATCAAACGGAGTTCGTGATGAAAGAAGTCCATGAAGGACACTGTGGGAATCATTCAGGAGCGAGATCCTCGGTAAAAACCCTAATTAGAGCTGGGTACTACTGGCCCAAAATGGAAGAAGAAGCCGAGAACTTCGTATCTAAATGCGACAGGTGCCAAAGATTCGCCAATAACATGCATCGACCAGCGGAATTATTGCATCCATTTATATCTCCATGGACCTTCATGAAATGGGGTATGGACATAGTGGGACCTCTTCCCCCAGCTAAAGGACATGTATGGTTTCTACTCATGCTAACCGACTATTTTACAAAATGGGTAGAGGAAGAAACATTCAAACAGGTGCGAGAAAGGGAAGTTAAAAGTTTCTTATGGCGAAATATAATATGCCGCTTTGGGATACCGAAGGAGATCGTGTGTGATAATGGCCCACAATTCATAGGCTCTCAAATCACAGAATTCTTTGAAAGCTGGCAAATCAAATGGATCACTTCAACACCGTATCACCCCGTGGCTAATGGTCAAGCTAAGTCAACAAATAAAATCATCATCAACAACATAAAGAACCGGCTAGATAAAGCCAAAGGAAATTGGCCTGATGAGTTACCAGCGGTATTATGGGCATATAGAACAACTTCAAAAACAGCCACGGGAGAAACTCCCTTCACACTTTTCTATGGCTCAGAAGCCTTAATACTTGTGGAAATTGGCGAACCAAGAATAAGGTATGTAACAGCCACGGATGAAGAAAACGACGATGAATTGAGGACTAATCTGGACCTGCTCAAACCACGAAGGGAAGCAACATTAATACGGATGGCAGCTCAAAAACAAATCATAGAGCGTTACTACAATCGTAAAGCTCATCTCAGATACTTAAAGATTGGGGACTTCGTCCTCAAAAAAGTATTTCAATCAACGAAAGAAGTAGGCGCAGGAAAAATAACTCCAAATTGGTAAGGACCCTACAAAGTCCGAGGCATAGCTGGGAAGGGCGCCTGCGAGCTGGAAACTATGGACGGCAGAATCCTACTGACAAGCTAGAATGCCATCCACTTGAAGAAGTACTACTTCTAAGGAAAAGAAGTACTCCCGGTCAGGTATCGCACGTTCGATTTTATTTTGAACATTTAAAATTTTACTAACTTTTTTAGATGATAGGCATAAAGCTAACCCATCACCAGATAATGATATTAGACCTGCAAAGACGCTAAAAAATAAATGAATTCCCGATCTAGGGTTACACTTTCTGATGGACATTTTAAAGGGTTAAGCAGTCATCATCTAAAAACTATATACCTTTGAGTCCCGCACGTTTTTCCTTTTTAGAAAAAGGACCACAAGGAAGGAATAGTCAAGTGCTCGATATTTCATTCTTCAAAGCTCAAACACTTGGGGGACTATACAGTTTGGAAGGCTAAGAAGAAGCAAAGAAGACTATCAGAAAGTCAAACCTCGAGCCTGAAGATCCAACCCAACAAGTCAAGTGATACGAGCATAATCGAAAGAGCTGATGACTCAAATGCAAAGCCTAATTCAAAAAACCTTCGAATATGTTCAGGTTGAAAGACAAAATATTAGCCATGAGGAAGAAATGCACATCTTTGTACTTATTCAAAACTGTTGTAACCAAAAAACAGTTAGGGGTAAAAGATCATCATCATTGTACTCATTCAAAAACTGTTGTGATTAAAAATAGTTATGAAATCTTTGTACTCATATAGAAAACTGTTATCAAATAAAATAGTTACAGATGAAAAATCAAAATCCTTGTATTTGTTCAGAAAACTGTTATCAAATAAAGCAGTTACGAATGAAAAAGCATTTCCCTTGTACTTATTAAAAACTGTTATCAACAAAAATAGTTGCGGGTAAAAACCCCAATCTTTATAAAAACTGTTACGAATGAAAAAAAATTGTTCCCTTGTATTAATTCGAAAAAACTGTTACTCATGAAAAACAGTTACGAAATACAAGTCTATATCAAATCTGTTAAATGAAAACAGTTGCAAACATGAGTTTTAGACGATAATCAAACACATGTAAAATGTCGTGGAAGTTCAAACAAAAAACTTTCCTCGGAAACATTCTTAAACATGTGAAAAATTCTTATTACTCTATTGCATTATTAGACCATTATGAAGTTGAGACGTCTTCTTCATTAAGTGTCAATCAAAAGGGCCCTCTTTCATAAACAAAGCCTACTACAAAAAAGGCTCACCTTTTATATACAACATCGTGCCTACTATGAAAAGGTTCGAGTGATCTCAGCATCTTCATGCAAAAACTCAGAGGTAAAACAAAAACCTCAAAAATTAAAACATGCAAAAGACTTAAGAGTGAAACAAAAACTCAAAGCAGAAAAGTCATACTTGCAAATATTGTAAAAGAGAGGCTAAGTAAGAACTAAGTACTAACTAGTACTTTGCGGCATATAATTTGTACATTAAGGTGCCCCTAAGTTGTCAGTTGGGGACTTTAAAAGATCCAAATTTACCCCCGATGGAGCTGGGGGTAACCACCATTCAAATAAAAAAAAAGAGGTGATGCAACATCTTAGTCTTCTTGAGGAGGATTTACTTCTTCACTTGGAGCAAGAGCAGCTTGGGATGAATAGGCTTGGGCAACAGGAGTGTCACCTTCAGGTGAAGAGAGATTCTGACCTTGTTGAGCCTTCTCCATGACTTCCTTAATTTTAGCTATTTCAGCGCTAAGGTCGAAACCCTCTTGACTCATTTCCGTCAATGTGTCAAGACGAGAATTCATGTACGCCCAACTGACATCGACAATAGCCGCCTCTTCAAGAGCTTCATAATCTCTATCCCATACCTCAAGCTCAGCTCTTAGCTCGTCCTTCTCAGCTTCAGCAGCTTCAGCAGCTTCATGGGCAGTCCTCAAAGGTAAAATTGACTCCTCCAGAGATCAGATTTTTTCTAGAGCAATGTGAAGATCCTCCTGAGTCCGGGTGAGTGATTACACAAGCTCTCCTGAGTATTCCTCCTTCGGTTCCAACAAAACTTTCAAACTCCTAGCTTCTTTTGAGGCACGGGACAACTGCTCAGCAAATCTTGATTCGAGAATGCTCTTGTCCTTATCAGCCTGATTGGAAGAAGCCTTCTCCAATGGCAGTTCCGCTGCCAAGATTCTCATCTGCCGCTTCAAGGTACTCCTTTATTCTTCTAAGGCATCCATGTCGATCCTTAAGTTGTCATATTGTCCCTTCCAATTCCCTGCTTCAACATGCCACTCCTTTAGCTCTTGCTCCGTGTTAGAAATCCTCTTCATAAGCTCTATGACTATAAGATTGTTCTACAAAAAAGGAAATCAATTAGATACGATAGATTTCATGCACAAAAATGAAATAAGAGAAAATGCATTTTACCTTCAAAGAGGGATGAACGACTTCATTAGCCCATGTAAGGGCGCTATGGCTATCAAGCCTGGTCCTCTCTCTCGGGCCAATCAAAGGCTTCAGCCACACTTCTGGTTGGCCAGATTTCTTAATAAGTCTCCCACCAGCCAGAACCTTAATAAGCACTTGCCTCATCTCCCTTCTGGAAGACCCTACTTCTCTAACAGGAGGCACGGAAGCAGGCTCAGGTAAATGAGCCACGGGTAAGGAAATTTGTGGAGCAGAAGAAGTAATAGGCACAGAAACTTGAGGGGGTAAGAGAGCCACGGGCATGGCAACATCATGAGTAGTAATAGCTAAGGGAATGGAGGAAATAGCAGGAGCAGATGAAACAACTTCTCTAGAAGAAGCAGGAAAGACAACCAAGGGAACTTCATCAATAGCGGGGCAAAAGCCTTCAAAACAAGTGATCCACAGATTCTTGTACAGGAGAAGGTGAAGCATCTTCAGAGGTAAAGGGTCTAACTTCAGGCACGGAAGGCACAACCACGGGTGTAGACTCAACGTCTGAAATCACCCTCCTTCTTCATGACGGGTGCACCAAAGTGCCCTCTTCTTTTTTTTTTTTCTTCTTCTTCTTCTTCTTCTTCTTGACCTTCTTCTTCTTCTTCTTCTTCTTCTTCTTCTTCTTCTTATTCTTCTTCTTCTTCTTCTTCTTCTTCTTCTTCTAAGGATCGAGACTCACCAACCTTCCTTCTTCGTGACGGGTGAACCAAAGTGCCCTCTTCTTCTTTTTCTTCTTCTTCTTCTTCTAAGGATCGAGACTCACCAACCTTCCTCTTTGAGGAAGAAGAACCAATAATAATCTCCTGGGCCTGAGCCAAGGACATCTTCGAAATGGATGCAATAGATACCCCACGTACAGAAAACCCTGTCAAAAGGGAAAAAGTTAAAAAACAAAGAAAAAGAGGTTCGAGTAAGGAAAGAAGCGAAAACAAAAGCTTCTTACCGTGGGTATTTAATTTCCAACCGTACTTCCCAGAGAAGTACTTCCAAGGTCTTTCCTCCAATTGAGCAACCGATAACAAATTTTCTACCCAATCACGGGTACCGGAGACATTCTCAACAGTACCCATGATTGCTGAAAAAAGAATAAAATAGCTACGGTGTTAATAAAACACTCAAAGCAAAAAAGAAGAAAAATAACGAATGTGAGCTAAAATGTACTCACGTGCACGATTCCACTTCTCAGGGAAGAGAAGATTTTCCTCAACCACTAAACCAGTAGTGGGCACAACAACGTACCAAAGGTACCAACCTCTATCTTTATCGTCCTCAGGGGTTACCAACACTCTTTTGCTCCTAGCAGCCAGAGTGAAAACCCCTTGACGAAATAAGGTAGGGGAATAAAGATGGATGAGGTGATTGAAGGTAAAAGGAACCGAGGCTAAAGAAGCTAAACTCCTAAGACACACAACAACCCACCACACAAGAGGACCAATTTGCCCTAAGCAAATGTTGAAGAAACGACAAAACTCGATGATGACTGGATCAATAGAAGGCCTAACCCTCGAGTAAAAAACTAGGTGTAAACAAAATAATGACCCGTCTTGTAAGACGTTATTCTTTGGTTGCCGTTAAGAATAACTGGGAAAATCAGACTCCCAAAAACATTCCCTGCGAACAAGGGGAATCAAACCTTCGGTAATGAGAGTGGGATACCTCTCAACACTATCAAGAGATGACGACTGATCTACAAGGACTTTATTATCCCTAGTAAATGCAAACTCATCAAGGATGATTTCATCAACTCGTGGTTCACGTAGGTGTTCGTGATGTTCTCTACCCCTGGACAAAAACCTGAAAGCCCTAGTTCTTGGAGAGACTAAATACCTAGTAGAAGGAGGGAAAAAAAATCTGGGAATAAGAAGAGTCTCTCGAAGGAGTGGAGCCTAGACTCCCTAGGCTTGTTTAACCCAAAAAATAGTTTTCAAGGTCAAAGCAATAATTTTATATGACGGGCCACAAGCAACCGATTCAATCCAAAAGATATAATTTTTTTGTTAATACAACATGATAGAGAAGTGGAAAATAAATTCAACGACAAATAATATAATAAAAATAAAGCAGAGAAGAAATAATTCTTATTGAATAATCCTTGGCAAGATGTTGAGCCGAACAGAGCTTGAAGGGCCAAACTATGGCTAACTTGGAAGCAAGATGATATGAATTACAATGTATAGAATTGTAGAGAAGAAAGTTGGATCCCTGATTGTGATAAAACTATGTCTATTTGTAGGGATAAATCTAAGTAACCATTATCCTTGAATAATGGGTCCATTATGAGCATTTACTCAACCCATCCATTACTTTTGGAAGACTTGTAACAGCTGTGTAAATGTTGGAATTTCGTAACTGATGAGTTAATTCCATAAATGATGAGTCAATCCCGTGGCTGATGAGTCACTCACGTGGATGATGAGTCACTCCCGTACCTGTTGAGTCAATCTCGTGCCTGTTGAGTCAATCTTGCAATTGATTGCCTTGTTTTGGCCGTTACAATTATTTATTGCATTTATTGTACGTTACATAATTGATTTGTAACCGATGGAGTAATGATGATAAATCCCATACAAACTGGGATTAATTGATTCCTTCCTCATTTGTAATTACGAGATATTCTCCCGCACCTGATCCATGCTATCTTATGATCATCAGTTCCGAGGCTAACATGCTCGGTATGTTCGATCCTGGGGGTGTTTCACATATCATCTTTACATGTCATTCTTCACTTTTCTCCAAGCTTTCCTGACACGTGCTGCCATTTAATAGATCCACGTGGCGAGTCTATTTTTCGCCAATACAGATAGTCCCCCACTTTCCGGTTATTCACTGTGATATGACCGGGAAGTGGAAGATTTTATCCTTTTCTCCATTGCCTTTGCCTCAGTAAAAACCTTGCCGGAAAAACCAATAGGGACAAAAACCGGACGAAGGAAAAAAGAGTGCAGAACTTAGAGATTCATATGACAACTCCAACGCTCATGCTCGTTTCGTCAATAATCAGTTGGTTTACCCTGTCTTTTTTCGGGGTTTGAAGATAAATGTTTTCCTTATGTTTGGCAAGTTCGATATAAAGTTTGGCTTTCTTTTCTGCCTGCTTTAATGTTTGGGTTTTTGTTTCACCCTTTGTTATTTGACTTTGCATTAAAAATGCTTTATTTTTGAGGTTTTCGTTTTACCTCTGAGTTTTGAATTTATATAAGTGCTTTAGATTACTCGTACCTTTTCGTATTAGGAACGGTTTATGAAAGAGGGCCCTTTTTGATCGTCACTTAATGAAGAAGATGCCTCAACTTCATAATGGTGTAATAATGCAACAGAGTGATAGGAATTTTTCACATGTTTAAGAATGTTTCTGAAGAAATTTTTTGTTTGAACTTTCACAACATTTTACATGTGTTTGATTATCGTCCTAAACTCATGTTGCAACTATTTTCTTTTAACAGGTTTGATATCAACTTATATTTCGTAACTGTTTTCTTTTGTAACAGTTTTTTCGAGTTAATACAAGGGAATAACTGTTTTTTGTTTGTAACAGTTTTATAAAGGTTTGGGTTTTCACCCGCAATTGTTTTCATTTAAAACAGTTTTTGAATAAATACAAGGGTATATCTTGCAACCCTTGACTAAATATTGCCTCTAACCTGAACATTTGTTTATGAACATGTTCGAAGGTTTTTTGAATCAGGCTTTGTGTTTTGAGTCTTTGGCTCTTTTGATTTTGCTCGTATCACTTGACTTGTTGGGTAGATGGATCCCTAGGCTAGAGCTTTGAATTTTTGATAGTCTTCTTTGCTTCATCTTTGCCTTCCATACTGTATAGTCCCCCAAGTGTTCGAGCTTTGAAGAATGAAATATCGAGCACTTGACTATTCCTTCCATGTGGTCCATTTCCTGAAAAGGAAATTACATACGGGACTCGAAGGTTTATACTTATTAGATGATGACTGCTTAACCCTTTTTATTTCATCAGAAGGGTTGGGACCTAGACCGGGAATTCAGTTACTTCCTCGTGTCTTTCGGGTCTAATATCATCATTTGGGACTTTAGGGAATTTATCCGAGTACTAACTTTTCATGGCACTTTATGAATTTATTTGAGTGCTCATATTTAGTCTTAGAGACTTGAAATATATATTTGGATGCATCGTTACATGTGCGATGTCTTAATGTTGCACCCTTGGGTGTCTAACTTTTAAATAAAAGATGTCCTTATATATATTTAAGCGTTATGAAAAGGACGTCTCCTTTTCATTCAGGCGTAAAATAGGATCGATTGATCTGAGTAGACTTTTAGTCTGTGGAAGTATTAATCCTGGTAGGATTTATTGGAGTACTGATATCGGTAAGACATTGAGTATGAGCGAATACTGATCCCAAATAAATATAGATCTTAGTAGATTTGTCTTGAAGAGACATTAAATCTGATTGGATTTTGAATCCAAATTGGAGTATATGAACATACTTTCAAGTAGAGAGGGACACATGTCCGAAATAATATTTGAGATGTTCGGGATAATCGATCCGAGTCATAATATAATTAGCCATTAAGAAAGGCTTTTTAACTTGAATATTCGTTGTTGGACCGTATATAAGCCACTTGTTTGTTCAAAGTGAACTTTATTCTGATGGCATATTTGCATACATTTATGTTGACTTGAACATAAAAGTCTCGTTTGTTATCGTGGGATTCTTGACTCGACATGGAGTTCTCGATCCTTTTTGTGTAAGAGTAGTATATGCATTTTTGAAGATCTCATTATATTCAACACTGTTTGAAGTGTTTATGCTTGATATGAGCAATACAACTGACCGAGTTGAGATTGTGGTAAATAATGTCAGAACGCTCTTAGAAATTTATCTCCCAAAGCAATCGATTGTTTGAATCACTTCTTATAATGTCAAGTTGGATTGACTAATCTTCAAGTATAAGTGATCTTCCTAGTGTTTGAGTTTTGAGGTATGACAACTCAAACACTAGAATCATAATGCGACAGTCCCCAGTTTAATAATCTCGGATAGGATAGCCAGTTCCATTGTTGATGGACTCTCAAATGGTCCAGTTACAACATAGAGACGGTACCAGAGCTCTTTCTTTGTTTTTTACTCTGGCCGGGAACTACGGAGGTCCCAAAATGTTGTCGAGGACCATGCGATATCTTGACTTATTACCGGAGTAATTTTCATGGCTTTCTTTGTAGATTTATCGCATCATATATTTTGTTTTTTTGGCACATGTGGCATTTAAGCTTTTGGAGCCTTGAATATTCTCAAATATGATTCTCCTCATTTTCATTCTAATTGATGATAAATCAGGGATCGCCTAGATAAGGGATGACTCGATCCTGATATTGTTTGATCCGGAAATGATATTTCTCAATAAGAGTCCGGAGTTGCTTCTGGAGTCAGTGATATCAGCAGTAGATCCGAGACTAGCACATCCGACTTGATTTTCTTGGGCTGCATAGTTTTCTTGGATTTGATAAATCGTCACATCAATACTTTTGCTCTGAGTCCCCAGCTAATTCAAGTCTGTATCATATGCTTTATACTCATCTTTGTTGTTAGTAATAAACTAACTTTTGTGAAATCTAAATACTTTTTTGATAGGGATTACGTATTGTCCTTAACCCAGGACTTTTAACACTTGTGGACTTAATTGTGTAAAAGGTCCAGATCCCGAGAATTATCTCAGAAATAACATGTACTTTGATTTCAGCTTCAGGTAATATGCTCAAGCAAAGATTAGTCATGAAATCTTCTAGACTTGTGTTTTTATGGCTATATGCGGCTGATAAATAATATCATATTTCCATAAGTTCTACTACTCATTTAGCTAGCCTTCATGACAGTTCTCATTTATGCAAAATATTGTATAATGAAAATAAAGTGGCTGCGAGAATTGAATGATGTTGACAATAAGGCCTTAGATTTAGGGCAATAGCAATTAATGCCAACTTCTCGAAATATAGATATGCAATTTCCATGTCTAAGAGAATTCTATAATAGATAAGAGATTGTGTACCTTTCTTTGCTTGAATTAAAGCATTTACCGAGACATTTGAGACAATGTGATATACTAGAAATCATCTTTCTCCTCATAATTTTGAAAGTGATGGGTTGATGTTAGCAACGAGTCTGAATGATTCGACTTTTCGGACTAAACCCACCTTCGAGGTTCCATAACTTTATCTTTTATTATTTGGCTCTAGTTTCTTCTTTTGCTTGACCGGATTATACCGCGGGTCAATATTGAACATACAAACCATTATCTCCGGTGGTACACCTGTCATGGTTACAATGGTGGAAAACAAAAGCAATTTGCATTAACACATAAAAGTTTAATCAACTTACCTTTAAACTCAGTGTCGAGTCTCGACCATCATAAACCTTCCTATTTGGTAAGCCAATGATAGTTTCTAATTCTTCAGCATTTGACCTCGTGGCTTTTGATTCTTTCGGTTCAACGATTGTATCCAAAATTATTTGTGTAGTTGTCATGGCTATTAATGAACCTTCTTCATGGTAGTCTTCAATTGTCCATCCCGCACCTATCTTTCTTTTCCAGTTATCAGGTGCGGTATCATTGTAAACAATCTCGTGGGTATTTTACCCCCTGGTTTTCCTAACCTTCATTCTTCTCCTGTGGAAATTTTCAATTTAGCAAGGTGATTCCTTACCTATTCAGAAAGGTTCGGATCCTTTTCAGCCCGTGAAGAAAATCCCGTATCTCTTTGGCCGGACCTATTTTTGACTTTCATTTGAACATCCGTGCCTTTCTCCATTTAATGCTCGGTGACGCATATCATTCTCGTGGGATAGTTGGGAATTCCCGGAGGTGTTCTATCCGCTCGTCTTGTTCCTTGATCTATTTCTGTAAAGTTAGAACTAAATTGTGCAAATTAAAATTACCTGATGTACCTGAACTTCATGTCTCGGTACTGTTTGGCATAGATTCTTTAATGAGTTTCGGTACTAATAGTTGTGGTACCAATATGCCAATGTACATTTTCTATTTTTCTCTGCTTGTTGCTTATATATCAGTATCATGGCTATTATTGCCTTTTACTTTCTCATGGTAAATCCATCTCAAGCTTGGTTGTCCTCAACTGTGTTGATTGGAGAATTTCGGCCATGATGAAGGTTTAAATTGAAAACAAGCAAATATCAACAAATTGTTAGTATCTTTGGTTGAATATCAAATTTTCTTGAGTTCCCGGTAACGGAACCAAACTGTTTAACCCAAAAAAGAAGTTTTCAAGGTCAAAGCAATAATTTTATATGACGGGCCATAAGCAACTGATTCAATCCAAAAGATATAATTTTTTTGTTAATACAACATGATAGAGAAGTGGGAAATAAATTCAACGACAAATAATATAATAAAAATAAAGCAGAGAAGAAATATTTCTTATTGAATAATCCTTGACAGAATGTTGAGCCGAACGGAGCTTGAAGGGACAAACTATGGCTAGCTTGGAAGCAAGATGATATGAATTACAATGTATAGAATTGTAGAGAATAAAGTTGGATCCCTGATTGTGATAAAACTATGTCTATTTATAGGGATAAATCTAAGTAACCATTCTCCTTGAATAATGGGTCCATTATGAGCATTTACTCAACCCATCCATTACTTTTGGTAGACTTGTAACAGCTGTGTAAATGCTGGAATTTCGTAACTGATGAGTTAATTTCATAACTGATGAGTTAATTACATAACTGATGAGTCAATCCCGTGGCTGATGAGTCACTCCCGTACCTGTTGAGTCAATCTCGTGCCTGTTGAGTCAATCTCGTGCCTGTTGAGTCAATCTCGTGCCTGTTGAGTCAATCTCATGCCTGTTGAGTCAATCTTGCAATTGATTGCCTTGTTCTAACCGTTACAATCATTTATTGCGTTTATTGTACGTTACATAATTGATTTATAACTGATGGAGTAATGACGATAAATCCCATATAATCCGGGATTAATTGATTCCTTCCTCATTTGTAATTACGAGATATTCTCCCGCACCTGATCCATGCTATCTTATGATCATCAGTTCCGAGGCCAACATGCTCGGTATGTTCGGTCCCGGGGGTGTTTCACATATCATCTTTACATGTCATTCTTCACTTTTCTCCAAGCTTTGCTGACACGTGCTGCCATTTAATAGATCCACATGTCGAGTCTATTTTTCGCCAATACAAGGCTACCACCCCTCCGACTTCGAGTCGGAGCAGTAAAAGGTGTCAAATTTTCAACATCTATCACTCTTTTAGGTTGGTTTGAAGAAGACATGTTTGAGAAGATAAGAAGAAATTCTTTACAAGTAAAAGAGACAAGTTAGAAAGTGTTTCGTGGAAGTAAAGAGAAGAAGAGAGGTATTTATACTTGAAGACAACCGTTAAACATGGGAAAAAACAATGATGAGAAAAGTCATAATTGATGGCGTCACTTCGTGACTGATGCAACTGCAAAAATCCCTTAAAGGCGCCGATTAACTGCAGAACCAATCCGGAGGGAACACGTGGCTAGAGAATTAAATGGAAGTGACAAACGCCGCCTATGTTCAGAGAAGGATACAATGTTTCAAGGTAGAACAACGGCAAAATATTCCCTCCATAAATGCGTATCCACTTACTAAATATTAATCGATAAATAAATGATAAGTGGGGGGACTATCTGTATTGGTAAAGAAGAGTTTCACACGTAAGGTTATTCTTGACAACTCAGCCGGCTACGTGGACCAAGGAAAATGCGACAGCTGGATATGATTCTATAAAGAGGTACGGAATAAAGAGGCGAAGATCAATAAACCTACGGGGTAATCAGCTACAGGAAACTCAACTTGTTTGAGACAAGGAAGAGACACGGACGGAACGAATCCGGACAGAGCTACGGGCCAATTCAGGGATCCTCAATTAATGACTCATACGTTATGAACATTCATGCAACATTTACGGTTACCCTTTGTAACGCCCCATTAATGTAATAAATAGTCATTAATGAGCGATCATTGAAAGAAGTAGACGTTATATTAAGAAATCCCCTATATAAGAGAATTAGAATATAATTTGTAAAGGGCATCTGAACGACGAATATAATACACTTTACTTTTCTGCGCATCATATTATTTCCTTTTACTTACTCTTCTTTACTTAATATTATTTCCTTGATTATCAGTAACCCGTGTTCATCCTAAAAATAGCTTTGGTCAAAGGATCTAATTCTTTGGTTAAACATGTTGACCAAAGTCAAACTTGGCCTTTAAGGCCAACCTTAAGGAACTAAGTGTTCCTATACCAATCCAAACTCCTCCAAACCTTGAACCAACCATCCACGCAAGTTATAAATCAGTAAAAGAAACTACGAAAACTCTCATTTAGGGGCACAGGGTCCTTGAACACATAACGACCATTCAGGTCGTTGCATTCTCCACCTCTTAAACAAACATTCGTCCTCAAACAGGTCTAGGATCATACCTGGAGTGCTGAATAAGTGTGGATATCTGCTCCGCATGTCCTCCTCGGACTCCCAAGTTGCCTCCTCGTCTGGATGGCCCCTCCGTTGGACCTTTACGACGGAACCCTCTTAGACCTCAACTAGCAATCCTTCCTGTCAATAATAGCTATTGGCTCCTCCTCGTAACCTAACCTCTTGTCTAGCTGGATGGTGCTGAAGTCTATCATGTGAGAGAAGTCGGCGTTGGTACCTCCGAAGCATGGACACATGAAAGACTGGATGAACTCCTGATAAACTGGGAGGTAAAGAAAGCTCATAAGCAACCTCCCCAACTCGCCCCAACACCTCAAATGGGCCTATAAACCTTGGGTTCAGCTTGCCCTCCTTCCCAAACTGCATAATACCCTACATCGGCAAGACTTTCAACAGAACCTTCTTGCCCACCATAAATGATGCATCACGCGCCTTCTGGTCCGCATAACTCTTCTATCTGGACTGTGCTGTGCGAAGCCTCTCCTGGATCAATTTTACCTTCTCTAAAGCATCCTTCACCAGATCGGTGCCATATAACTTAGCCTCGCCAGGCTCAAACCACCCGATGGGAGAACGACATCGCCGACCATACAAGGCCTCAAATGGAGCCATATCTATGCTGCACTGATAATTGTTATTATAAGCAAACTCAGCCAAAGGCAAGAACTGGTCCCACTGCCCTCCGAAGTCAATCACACATGCCCTGAGCATGTCCTCCAATATCTGAACTGTCCGCTCCGACTGCCCATCGTTCTGAGGATGGAATGCTGTGCTGAGCTCTACCTGGGTGTCTAACTCACTCTGTAGTGCTCTCTAGAAGTGCAAGGTGAACTGAGGACCACGATATGATATAATGGACATAGGAACACCGTGCAATCGAACTATCTCCTGAATGTAGATCTGGGCCAACCTCTCAGAAGTATAAGTAGTAGCTACCGTAATGCCACAATAACCCAAACCGCATCAACCTTCCGCAAAGTCCTTGGCAACCCAACTACGAAGTCCATAGTGATGCGCTCCCATTTCCACTCAGGTATAGGCATCTCCTGGAGTAGGCCTCCTGGTCTCTGGTGCTCATACTAAACCTGCTGGCAATTTAGACATCTAGCCACATACTCCACTATGTCTTTCTTCATCCGCCTCCACAATTAATGCTGCCTCAAATCACGATTCATCTTCATAGCACCAGGATGAATAGAATACCGTGAACTATGAGCCTCCTCTAGAATCCTCTCCCTCAGGCTATCAACATTAGGGACATATAAGAGACCCTGAAGTCTCAGAACACCGTCCTCGCCAATAGAAACCTCCTTGTCACCACCCTGCGACACTGTCGCCGAGAGCTACCAAGTGCGGATCATCAAACTGTCCAAAGCTAAAGGTCTCTCTTCCGCTGAAATGAAAGTCAAGCTACCCATACTCTTCACCTTCCTGCTTAAGGCATCTGCAACCACATTCGCCTTGCCTGGATGATAAAGAATGGAGATGTCATAATCCTTAAGCAAATCAATCCACCTACACTGTCTCAAATTAAGATCCCTCTGCTTGAACAAGTGCTGCAAACTGCGGTGGTCCGTATAAACCTCACAAGGCACCCCATACAAGTAATGCCTCCAAATATTAAGAGTATGAACAATCGCCGCCAACTTTAAGTCGTGCACATGGTAATTCTTCTCATGAACCTTCAACTGATGTGAAGCATATGCAATAACCTGCCCCTCCTGTATCAACACACATCCCAAACCAACGCGTGAAGCGTCGCAATAAACTATATACATCCCTGAGCCGGAAGGCAATACTAGAACTGCTGCTGAGGTCAATGCTGTCTTGAGCTTTTGGAAGCTCGCCTCGCACTCGTCAGACCATAGGAATGGGGCATTCTTCTTGGTCAATCTAGTCAGAGGAGCTGCAATGGTTAAAAACCCTTTATAAATTGGCGATAATAACCTGCAAGTCCCAAGAAGCTCCTGATCTTTGTAGCTGAAGTAGGGCGTGGCCAACTCTGAACTGCCTCGATATTCTTAGGATCCACCTTGATACCCTCTTCGGATACCACATGTCCTAAGAATGCCACAATATCCAATCAAAACTCACACGTGGAGAACTTAGCGTACAACTTTTGTTCTCGCAAAGTCTGGAGCACAACTCTCAAATGCTGCTCGTGCTCCCCCAGGCTACGTGAGTAAATCAGAATGTCATCAATGAAGACAATGACAAAAGACTCAATATAAGGCATGAACACCCTGTTCATCAAATCC
This sequence comes from Nicotiana knightiana, assembly GCA_005239525.1. Classification (NCBI taxonomy): domain Eukaryota; kingdom Viridiplantae; phylum Streptophyta; class Magnoliopsida; order Solanales; family Solanaceae; genus Nicotiana; species Nicotiana knightiana. The sequence continues at coordinate 32,536 of ML390519.1, read as the reverse complement.
ATAAATGCTGCTGGGGCATTAGTCAAGCCAAAGAACATCACTAGGAACTCATAATGACCATATCTCGTATGAAAGGCAGTCTTCGGAACATCCGAGTCCCGAATCTTCAGCTGATGGTACCCCTATCTCAAATCAATCTTAGAAAACACTCGAGCACCCTGCAACTGTTCAAACAAATCATCGATACGCGGCAACGGGTACTTGTTCTTGATGGTGAGTTTGTTCAACTGGCGATAGTCAATACACATCCGCATAGTCCCATCCTTCTTCTTCACAAATAGCACTGGAGCACCCCATGGTGATACACTCGGTCTAATAAACCCCTTAGCTAGAAACTCCTCAAGATGTTCTTTCAATTCCTTCAATTCCTTTGGAGCCATACAGTATGGGGGAATAGATATAGGCTGCGTACCTGGAGCTAAGTCAATGCAAAAATCAATGTCACGATCAGGTGGCATGCCTGGAAGGTCTGAAGGAAATACATCAGCAAACTCTCGAACTGCCATCACTGAATCAATTGTTGGAGACTCAGTGGTGGTGTCCGGCACATAAGCAAGATAATCCAAACAACCCTTCTCGACCATGCGTCGAGCCTTCAGGAAGGAAACAACTCGACTAGCTGCACTAACTGAGGAACCCCTCCACTCCAATCTCGGAAAATCAGGCATGGCTAGAGTAACAGCCTTAGTATGGAAATCTAGGATGGAATTATAGGGAGATAGCCAATCCATGCCCAGGATGACCTCAAAATCAATCATATCCAGTAATAGGAGGTCACTCTGGTCTCGAACCCACAAAATGTAACCACATAGGACCGATAAATCCGGTCCACAACCACAGAGTCGCCCACAGGGGTGGACACATAAACATGAGTACCCAAGGACTCACGAGGAATACCAGGAAAAGAGCAAACAAGGATGATACATATGAATAAGTCGACCCCGAATCAAATAACACCGATGCATCTCTACCGCATACTGAAATAATACACGTGATCACGGCATCTGAGGCCACTACATCTGGTCTGGCCGGGAAAGCATAGAATCTGGCTGGAGCGCCGGATGACTGGCCTCCACCTGAATGAACAGGGGCTGACTAGAGTCCCCCTGCCTGGCCTCCACCTCTAGGGCGACCCCTACCAGCATGTCCTCCAGCCCTGGGTGGCCAAACCGCCGGTGCTGAAAGCATAGGCTAGTGACTCTGCTGCATTGCCTTGCCCCGAAACCTGGGACAAAACCTCTTCATATGACCTGGATCCCCACACTCATAACAACCTCTCGGCACCATAGTCTGCTGCCCTGAAGAAGAACCCTGAATAGCTGGGACGATGCGAACCCTCTGGCATAGTACTGAAATAAGGGATGGAAGACCCCTGGTGACAAGAATACCCGCAGGAGGAACTCTGAATAGCTGGTGGGCAATAAGAACTCTCCGGCATAACGCTGAAATAAGGCCTCGTCAGAGCACCTCGAGGAGGTGGTGGGGGTGCTGAATCTGAGGCCTACTAGGATGGCCCCTACCAAACTGACCTCTGCCTGTGGCTGGAGCTCCTCTAAAATCCCCAGAAAACCGATCTCTCTTATCCTGCTGCCCATGCTCTATTCTCCTCAATCGATAGCCCTCAATCCAGCGAGCAATCTACCATAAGATGATAAGGAGTCCCCATCTCCACCTCTCGGGCCATGTTGGCCCTAATACCTGAGTGCAACCCAGCTACAAATCGCCGCACTCTCTCTGCATCAGTAGGAAGTATCCTAAGTGCATGACGAGACAATTCAGAAAACCTAGCCTCGTAGTCGGTCACTAACATCTGACCCTGCTCCAGCTGCTCAAACTGATATCGCAACTCTTCCCTCTCAGAGGGTGGAATATACCTGTCCAGGAATAGCTGAGTGAACTGCTCCCAAGTGATGTGAGGAGAATCCGCCGGTCTTCCAAGAATGTAGGACTGCCACCATCTGCGGGGCCTACCCTCTAGCTAAAAAGTAGTGAAGTCTACCCCAAGGGACTCCAGTATCCTCATGTTGTGCAGTTTGTCCCTGCACCTATCAATAAAGTCTTGAGCATCCTTATGCCGCTCGCCTCCGAAGACAGGAGGGTGCAGTTTGGTCCATCTGTCTAATAACTTCTGCGGATTACCGTCCGCAACGGGTCTGGGCTCAGGTGCTGCTGCTGCTACTGGTTTGACCCCGCCCACAGGCAGAGTACCTGGGGTCTGATAAAATGTTTCAGGATGTCCTGTGGCTTTGGCAGTAGGGGTCTGTGATCCCCCTCCCGCCTGAGATGTGGCCGGGTCTGCTGGAAATCCCGGCAGCATCATGAAGTCCAACGAGGTAGAATCTGCTGCGGGCGCCTCGCCCTGATTCTCAGTGCTGGGGTCCTCTATCGGATCCGCTGGCGGTGAACCTGGAACAGCTCCGGGACGCCCTCGTTCCCTACCTCGGGCCGGTTCCCTCCCCCGACCTTTTCCACGGCCTCTAACGACGGGGGTAGCGGCTGTATTCGTAAAAAAGAGTCTCACACGTAAGCAAACTCTTCACAAATCAGCCAGCTACGTGGACCAAGGAAAACACAATAGATAGGCACGATTCTATAAAGAGGTATGGAACAGAAAGGCACGCTCAATAAACCCTCGAGTTCATCAACCACGGGAAACTTAATGGCGAAGAAGAGACACGGTCACAGTGAACCCAGACAAAGCTACAGGCAGATTCGAGAATCATCAGTTAACGACCTATACGTTACGTAACTTCAATACAACAATTAAGATTATCCTTTGTAATGCCTCATTAATGCAATAATTAGTCATTAATGAGAGATCATTGCAAGAGCCAAACGTTATATTAGGAAACCCTTATATAAAGGAAGAAAATGTAACCCATAGGGACATCTGATTGACTCTAATACAAACTACTTTGTTTTCTAAATTCTACAATATTGTCTATTATTTGCTTCTCTTTATTTATTATATTTATTTCCTTGATTATCAGTAACCCGTGTTCATCCTAAAATAGCTTTGGTCAAAGAATCTAAATCTTTGGTTAAACAAATTGGTTCCGTTGCCGGGAATCTGATAATCTTAGTTTGCTTTCCAATCGATATCCTTTAAACTATGTCAAACTCCAACGACAATAACAACAACAACTAGCAGGGAAATGGAATCCCAGTTCCATCACCTCAAGGAACCCCTCGTGTTTCAAGGGAACCATCCCCGGAGAGATGTGGCAACAACCGCAATAATAACGATCAGACGGTAGAGCAAGATCGAATAAGACAAATGATTGCAAAATATGTGGGAAAAGCTTTACAAGAGTTCTCAAGGGAACTCCCAGCAGCACCACCTGCATCATTAATGCCACCTCTAAACAACACAATCATCGGAGAAAATCCCTAGTCTGGATTAATATATTCAGCAAGGGGCGATACCCCTAGTGGATCTCTCGAGACGAGACCAGGTATGAATAATAATTCTGAATTACAAAATTGATTGCTAACCATGCAGAAATAGATGAAAGAGCAGAATGATCGCATCGAGCAAATTCCTGGAGTACCGCCAATTATTAAGGGCATTGACATTGATAGGTACTCTCAACAACCTTTGAATCCAAGTGCAGCACCCTTGATTATACCCAATAAGTTCAAAATGCCTGATGTTCCCAAATATGATTGAACAACTGACCCACGTGATCATGTGACTGCTTTCTATCGATTCTTTTGCTGAACTTGCAGATTCATTCATAAAAGTGCACTCTGGTGCACAAAAAGTTGAGAAAAGAATGGAAGACATATTTAAAATAAAGCAAGGAGACACGGAACTACTCCGTGAGTTTGTAGACAGGTTTCAACGAGAAAGAATGCAATTACCCAGGGTGACTGATAATTGGGAAGCCATGGCATTTGCAAGCAACTTAAACGATAAAAGCGCAGAAGCCACGAGGCGAATCAAAGAAAGTCTAAGAGAATTCCCAGCAACAACTTGGAATGATGTGTATAACAGGTATAATACTAAACTCAGAATAAAAGAAGATATTATCGCTCGTTCAAGAGATGAGGAATATTCCAGATCTAGACGTCCAGAATCAGAGAAAAGATCAGGTAAAAACAGGTACGATCCTTACTTAGGACCCTCGGGACGTGATATTCGTCCCGAGTTTGAAAACACTAGACCACCAGGAAGGGATGTAGGCTCATCCTCATCTAGATCCAAGAGAGATCGAGATGAACGGTCTAGAGGTAATACCCGAATTGGAGATCATTCCTTTAATGTAAGTACAACTGAACTTGTCTCAATATTGAGAAATATGGGAGACAAGGTTAAATGACCCAAAGAGATGCGATCAAATTCGAATAGGAGAAATCCAAATCAATGGTGTTAATTCCATAATGATCATGGACACAGAACTGCGGATTGTAGATTTTTACAAGGTGAAATAGAACATTTATTAAAACAGGGCTACTTAATAGAGTTGTTTAGTGACAAAGGTAAGCATGCATACATGAAGAACATGCAAGAGCCCCCAAAGCCTCCTTCTCCAAAGCGAACCGTCAACGTGATACATGGAGGAAAGGAAGTAAATGGAATAGTTTGTCAATTAGCATAAAAAATCACAAGTACCCATGGAAAGCAGGTTCGAGAAGACCCAACTGAAGATAATATAACCTTTGACGATGCAGATTTTGGTGGACTGATGCTTCCTCATAATGATGCCCTGGTAATATCTTTACTTATTCATGACACTAACGTTAAAAGAATATTGGTTGATCCAGGAAGTTCAGTCAATATCATCTTGATAAAAGTCGTGGAAGAAATGCTAGTAGAAAAACAGGTGATCCCAAAGGCACAAGCCATATCTGGGTTCGATAACTCTACGGTGATAACCAAAGGAGAGTTTGAACTTAACACTTACGCTGAGGGAGTAGTTAAAAACACTAAATTCCAAGTCATTGGTACAAAGATGGCTTATAATGTTATTTTGGGAAGGCCATGGATCCATGATATGAAAGCAGTACGATCCACCTTACATCAAGTAATAAAATTCCCGTCAGAATGGAGAGTTAGACAAATTAGAGGTGATCAGCAAACTTCCAGAAATATAAACTCAATAGAACTTCACAACAAAAAAGGTACGGAAGACATAGAAGTCCTCCAAACAGACGCCAACGGCCAGACAGGTACGGAAAAAATCTCTAACCAAACTTGTACAAAAGAAATGAACATGCGAACAGGTATAGGAGAAGACACCAACGTGAAAAATCCTATTACTACGGAAAGAATGCTGGATCATACAGACATGGATTCTAGACCGGATATCATTCATGAACCAGAAGAAGATGAATATATCAAAACAACCACGGAAGAGCTCGAGGCTGTTCCATTGTTTCAATGAAAACCTGAACAGAAAGTGTATATAGGCACGAGGTTGACCTCCGAACGAAAGGGTACGTTAATTGATTATTTAAAGGCTAACGCAGATTGTTTTGCGTGGTCCCATTCAGACACGACAGGTATTCCACTAGAAGTGATAACTCACAAACTAAATGAAGATCAATCCTTCGTACCTGTTAAACAGAAAAAAGAAAGCAAGGACCCTTCAAGAATCAAGTGATTGACGAGGAAGTTCAAAAACTCTTGAAAATCGGTTCGATACGGGAGGTAAAGTACCCTAACTAGTTAGCTAACACAATGGTGGTCCCTAAAAAGAATGGCAAATGGAGGGTGTGTGTAGATTATACTGATTTAAATAAAGCATGCCCCAAAGATTCATTCCCATTGCCACATATCGATCAAATGATTGATGATCCCGCAGGTCATGAGTTATTAAGTTTTTTAGATGCATACTCTGGTTACAATCAGATTAAAATGGATCCCTCATATGAGGAAAAAACTTCCTTCATTAATAACATGGGAACTTACTGTTATAAAGTCATGCCTTTTGGCTTAAAGAATGCAGGAGCCACTTACCAAAGGTTAGTGACTAAAATGTTCCAAGAACATCTAGGAAAGACAATGGAAGTCTACATTGATGATATGCTGGTAAAATCAACATGAGCGGAGGATCATTTCCAGCATCTCTCTACTACTTTTGATATTTTACGCAGGTATATTATGAAGCTCAATCCAGAAAAATGCGATTTTGGAGTGCAATCAGGTAAGTTTTCCTTGTATCTAACAGAGGAATAAAGGTAAATCCTGCTCAAATTAAAGCTATAGAAGAAACACCTGATATTTTAACAAATAAAAAAGAGGTTAAGAGATTGACAGGGAGAATAACAGCTTTGGGAAGATTTATTTCTAGGTCTTCCGAAAAAAGCTTTAAATTCTTTTCAGTTCTTAAAAAGCAGAATCAGTTCGAATGGACAGAAGAATGTCAACAGGCTCTCAACGATCTAAAGATTTACTTATCAAAGCCACCATTGCTTTCAAAGCCAAAAGAAGGGGAAAGATTGTACATCTACCTGGCTGTGTCAGAAATTGCCGTAAGTGCAGTACTGGTAAGAGAAGAGAAAGGTAAGCAATCACCTATCTATTACGTAAGTAAAACTTTGTTAGATGCTGAAACTAGGTATCCACATCTAGATAAATTAGCCGTAGCTTTGATAATGGCATCAAGAAAATTATGTCCTTATTTTCAATGTCATCCAATCACTGTCTTGACTTCCTATCCTTTAAGAAATATTTTGCATAAGCAACAATTGTCAGGGAGATTAGCCAAATGGGCCATAGAATTAAGTGAGCATGATATAACGTATCAGCCCAAAACATCAATTAAATCTCAAATATTAGCTGATTTTGTAGCTGACTTTAGCAGCAGTATTAACCCCGAGGTAGAGAAAGAATTACAACTCTTTAACGGAGTCAGTCCAGGTCAGTGGACCCTATTTACGGATGGCTTTTCTAATATAAAAGGTGCCAAATTAGGCGTCGTCTTAATATCACCCACGGGTGAAAAAACATAGCAGGCTATTAAATGTTATCCTATATTTAACAATGAAGCAGATTACGGGGCTGTTATTGCAGGACTAGAACTTGCACGAGAGTTATCAATCGAGAAAATCATAATCAATAGCGATTCCCAACTGGTGGTAAATCAAATGCAGGGGACTTACATCGCTCGAGAAACTCGGATGCAACAATATCTAGAGAAGGCGGGAGAACTTGTAAGACAGTTCAAAACATGGAAGGTAGTACAAATACCTAGAGAGGAAAATGCAGAAGCAAATGCATTAGCAAACCTCGCGGTAGTTACAAAAGTAACAAATAAAGACAACACAATTGTCGTCCATCTCTTCCATTCAGCAATCGACCAAGACAGAAACGAGGTAACTTTTAACAATTTAACTTGGGATTGGAGAAACGAAATTCTCAATTTTTTGCAGAACGGTACCGTACCTGAAGACAAGAAAGCAGCTCAAGCGCTTCGCCGCAAAGCAGAACGATATTTTCTTGTTCGAAACTCATTGTATCGCAATATGTTCGGAGGACCCCTAGCTAAGTGCCTCAGACCCGATCAAACAGAGTTTGTGATAAAGGAAGTTCATGAAGGACACTGTGGAAATCACGCAGGAGCAAGATCCTTGGTAAGAACCTTGATCCGAGCCGAGGATTATTGGCCTAAGATGGAAGAGGACGCAGAGAACTTCATATCCAAATGCGACATGTGTCAGAGGTTCGCCAATAATATGCATAGACCAGCGGAACTGTTGCACTCAATCATATCAGCATGGCCCTTCATAAAATGGGGAATGGATATAGTGGGACCTCTTCCCCCAGCCAAAGGACAAGTACGATTTTTACTCGTACTTACCAATTATTTCACGAAATAGGTAGAAGCAGAAGCGTTCAAACAGGTGCGGGAAAAAGAGGTCAAAAGCTTCTTATGGAGGAACATAATATGCCGTTTTGGGATACCGAAGGAGATCGTGTGTGATAATGGTCCACAATTTATAGGCTCTCAAATCACAGAATTCTTTGAGAGTTGGCAAATTAAACGAATTGCCTCAACGCCATATCATCCCATAGCTAATGGACAAGATGAATCTACGAATAAAATCATCATCAACAATATAAAGAAGCAGTTAGACAAAGCCAAAGGGATTTGGCCCGATGAATTACCAGCGGTATTATGGGCATACAGAACAACATCAAAAAAAGCTATGGGATAAACTCCCTTCGCACTTGCTTATGGCTCGGAGGTATTAATACCCGTGGAAATCGGCGAATCAAGCTTAAGGGTTATAACAAGTACGGAAGAAACAAATGATTCCGAACTCAAAACCAATTTGGACCTACTCGTTACGAAGGGAAGCAACTTTAATACGGATGGCAGCTCAAAAGCAAATCATAGAGCGATATTACAACCGTAAAGCTCATCTACGATATTTTAAGATTGGGGAATTCGTACTTAAAAAGGTTTTCAATCAACAAAAGAAGCAGGTGCAGGCAAGCTGAATGCAAATTAAGAAGGACCTTATAAAGTCCGAGGCATAGCTGGGAAAGGCGCCTATGAGTTGGAAGCCATGGACGGTAGGATTCTACCAACAAGCTGGAACGCAATCCACTTAAAGAAGTACTACTTCTAAGGAAAAGAAGTACCCCCAGTCATGTATCACACGTTCGATTTTATTTTGAATATTTAAATTCTACTAAATTTTTTAGATGATAGGCATAAAGCTAACCCATCACCAGATGATGATATTAGACCTACAAAGATGCGTGGAAATAACACAATTCCCGATCTAGGGTTACACTTTCTGATGGACGTGTTAAAAGGGTTAATCAGTCATTATCTAAAAAAGTATATACCTTCGAGTCCCGTACGTTTTCCTTTTCAGGGAAAGGACCGCAAAGAAGGCATAATCAAGTGCTCGAGATTTCATTCTTCAAAGCTCAAACACTTGGGGGACTATACAATATGGAAGTCTAAGAAAAAGCAAAGAAGACTATTGAAAGTCAAAATATCGAAGCCCAAGGATCCGTTGAAAGTCAAAAGCTCAAAGCCCAAGGATCCGTTTACCCAGCAAATCAAGTGATACGAGCAAAATTGAAAGAACTGAAGACTCCAACATAAGACTTACAAAGCCTAAAATTAAAAAACTTTCGAACCATGTTCATGTTTAAAGGCAGAGTATTATCTACAAGGAAGAAATGTACGTCTTTATACTTATACAAAAACTGTTGTAACAAAAACAGTTAGGGGTAAAACATCATCATCATTGTACTTATTCAAAAATTGTTGATCAAAAATAGTTACGAAAGCTTTGTACTTATATAGAAAACTGTTATAAAATAAAACAGTTATGGATGAAAGATCAAAATCCTTGTATTTATTCAGAAAACTGTTATCAAATAAAACAGTTACAAACGAAAAAGCATTTCCCACGTATTTATTAGAAAACTGTTGCAAATAAAAACAGTTGCGGGTAAAAACCTCAGTACTTATAAAAACTGTTACTAATGAAAAACAGTTGTTTCCTTGTATAAACTCCAAAAACTGTTACCTATGAAAAACAGTTGTGAAATACAAGTGTGTATCAAATCTGTTAAATGAAAACAGTTGCAACATGAGTTTTAGATGATAATCATAACACATGTAAAATGTCGTGGAAGTTCAAATAAAAGAAAAAACTTCCCATAGACACATTATTAAACATGTGAGAAATTCCTATCACTCTATTGCATTACAATGAAGTTGAGACGTCTTCTTCATTAAGTATCAATAAAAAGGGCCATATCTCATAATTAAAGCCTATCATAAGCAAAGGCTTAAATCTTATATGAACACCATACCTACTATGAAAAGGTTCGAGTGATTTTCGCATTTTCATGCAAAATTTAAGAGGTAAAAATAAAAACCTCAGAAAAGCAAAACATGCAACAGACTTAAGAGCAAAACAAAAACTAGAAACAAAAAGTCTTAAAATTGCATTTATATATCAAAAGAGCGGCTAAGTTAAGCTAAGTACTAACTAGTACTTAGCCGCGTAGTAATTACATTTTTATAGTGCCCCTAAGTTGTCAGTTGGGGACTTTAAAGATTCAAACTTACCCCGATGGAGCTGGGGGTAACCACACCAATCCAATTAAAAAAAAAAGGGGGAGGGGAACCAGAACTTCAATCTTCATGTGGAGGAGAGTTAACTTCTTCAGGAGGAACAACAGCAGCTTGAGGCAAAGAGGCATGAGCAGCAGAGGTTTCATCATTAGATGGAGAAAGATCAAGACCTTGCTGGGTCTTCTCCATGGCCTCCTTGGTCTTAACTATTGCAGCATTGAGGTCGAAACCTTCTTGACTCATCTCCATCAATGTATCGAGGCGAGAATTCATATACGCCCAGCTTACATCAACGACAGCTGCCTCTTCAAGATCATTATAATCTTTTGCCCAAATTTGAAGCTCAGCCTTCAACCTATCTTTCTCCTCTTCAGCAGCTTCATGGGCAGCCCTCAAAGGTACGACTGACTCTTTCAAAATTTGAAATTTATCCAAAGCTTCACACAAGTCTTTTTGAGTCCGAGAGAGTGTCTGTACAAGCTCGCCAGAATATTCCTCCTTCTGCCCTAGCAGATTCTTCAAGTTCCTGATATCCTCTGAAGCCTGAGACAGTTGTTCAGCAAACGAAGATTCCAGAATGCTTTTATCCTTATCAGCTTGGCTTGAAGAAGCCTTCTCCACCGCCAGTTCCGTTGCTGTAATCCTCAGTTGCCTCCTCAAGGTATTCCTCTCCTCTTCTAAGGCATCCATATCTACTTTCAAGCTATCATACTGTGCCTTCAGATTGCCAAAGTCAGCCTGCAACTCTTTCAAGTCTTTATCCGAATTTGAAATTCTTTTCATGAGCTCTATGCCAATAAGGTTCATCTACAAAAAATAAGACAGTTAGATATGATAAATTGTTTAGCCATGGAAAAATTCACATATGGAAGAATGAGTTACACTATACCTTTAAGGAGGTATGCACCACTTCATTGGCCCACATAAGAGCTGTGTGGATGGCAAGCTTGGTTTTTTCCGTAGGGCCTATCAAAGGTTTGAGCCACACCTCAAGCTCGCCCGTCTTCTTGAAAAGGCTCCCTTCAGCTGGAACCTCTATCACCACCCTCCGCATCTCCCTGCTGGAAGACCCTACTTCCCTAATGGAAGGCACAAAAGCAGGGACGGAGGGAGCAACAACATACACGGATGGTTCAGGAATTGAAGGAGCCACGAGCGTAACAATAGGCACGAATGATTGAGGAATTGAGGAAACCACAGGCAGAGAAACGACAGAAGTCGTGATAGCTAAAGGAGCAGAGGAGACACAAGGAACCGATGAAACTTCTTCTCTTAAAGAGCCAGGGAAAACAGCAGCTAAGGGAACGTCATCAGGAGCGATATCAAAACCTTCGTGGAACAAATACTCGACAGAATCATGAACTGGGGACTGTGAATCATTTTCATAAGATGAGGGTCTAACTACAAGCACGGAAGGAAGAGTCGTGGGGGTAGACTCATCTCCAAAACTACCCACCTTCTTCGCGACCAGTGCACCAAAGCACCCTCCCTTTATTCTTCTTCTTCTTCAGAACGGGGATCACTAACTTTCCTCTTCGAGGAAGATGAACTAGCAAGAATATCCTGAGCCTGGGTCAAAGACATCTTCGGGACAGATGAAGCAGACACCCCATGGGCAGAAAACCCTGTCAAAAAAGGGAGAAATTAAGTGAGAATAAAAGAAAGCTCGAGTAAGATAGGAAATGAAAAAACTCCACTTACTATGGGTCTTTACCAGCCAACCGTACTTCACCGCGAAGTACTTCCGAGATATTTCTTTAACAGGAGCGACAGATAATAATTTTTCTACCCAATCACGAATACCGGAGACATTCTGAACAATACTCATGATTGCTGAAAGAAAAGATAGATACGACGTTAAAAACACAAGCCAAGTCTAATAAATGAAGAAAGATGATGCGAACCGAAAAAGTAATTATGTGCACGGTTCCACTTCTCAGGAAAGGGAAGAGTCTCTTCACCCACTAAACCAGCAGTGGGGACAGCAACATACCGGAGGTACCAGCCTCTGTCTTTATCATCTCCAGGGGTTACTAACACTCTCTTACTTCGAGCAACCAGAGTAAAAACCCCTTGACAAGTAAGATGGTTAAAAGTAAAGGGAACTGAAGCTAAGGAAGCCAAAACTATGAGACACACGACAACTCGCCACACAAGTGGACCAACCTGTCCCAAACAAATATTAAAGAAATGATAGAACTCGATTATGACTGAATCAATGGGAGGTCTAAACCCTAATGTAAAAGGGTATGTATAAACAAAGGAATAACCATATTTATAAGATGTTATCCTTTGATTACTGTTCGGGACATAAACGGGGAAATCAGGCCTCCAAGAACACTCTCTACTTACAAGAGAAACATGACCTTCAGTTACAAGCTTTCCAGAATATTCCTCCTTCTGCCCTAGCAGATTCTTCAAGTTCCTGATCTCCTCTGAGGCCTGAGACAGTTGTTCAGTAAACGAAGATTCCAGAATGCTTTTATCCTTATCAGCTTGGCTTGAAGAAGCCTTCTCCACCGCCAATTCCGTTGTTGTAATCCTCAATTGCCTCCTCAAGGTATTCCTCTCCTCTTCTAAGGCATCCATATCTACTTTCAAGCTATCATACTGTGCCTTCAGATTGCCATAGTCAGCCTGCAACTCTTTCAAGTCTTTATCCGAATTTGAAATTCTTTTCATGAGCTCTATGCCAATAAGGTTCATCTACAAAAAATAAGACAGTTAGATATGATAAATTGTTTAGCCATGGAAAAATTCACATATGGAAGAATGAGTTACACTATACCTTTAAGGAGGTATGCACCACTTCATTGGACAACGTAAGAGCTGTGTCGTTGGCAAGCTTGGTGTTTTCCGTAGGGCCTATCAAAGGTTTGAGCCACACCTCAAGCTCGCCCGTCTTCTTGAAAAGGCTCCCTTCAGCTGGAACCTCTATCACCACCCTCCGTATCTCCCTGCTGGAAGACCCTACTTCCCTAATGGAAGGCACGAAAGCAGGGACAGAGGGATCAACAATAGACACACATGGTTCAGGAATTGAAGGAGCCACGAGCGTAACAATAGGCACGGATGATTGAGGAATCGAGGAAACCACGGGCAGAGAAAGGATAGAAGCCGTGATAGCTAAAGGAGCAAAAGAGACACAAGGAACCGATGAAACTTCTTCTCTTAAAGAGTCGGGGAAAACAACAGCTAAGGGAACGTCATCAGGAGCGATATCAAAACCTTCGTGGAACAAATACTGAGAATAATGAACTGGGGACTTTGAATCATTCTCAGAAGACGAGGTTCTAACTGCAAGCACGGAAGGAAGAATCGTGGGGGTAGACTCATCGTCCAAAACCACCCGCCTTCTTCGCGACCGGTGCACCAAAGCGCCCTTCCTTTCTTCTTCTTCTTCTTCTTCTTCTTCTTCTTCTTCAGAACGGGGATCACTAACTTTCCTCTTCGAGGAAGACGAACTAGAAAGAATATCTTGAGCCTGGGTCAAAGACATCTTCGGGACAGATGAAACAGACACCTCAGGGGTGGAAAACCCTGTCAAAAAAGGGAGAAATTAAGCGAGAATAAAAGAAAGCTCGAGTAAGATAGGAAATGAAAAAACTCGACTTACCGTGGGTCTTTACCAGCCAACCGTACTTCACTGCGAAGTACCTCCAAGATCTTTCTTCAACTGGAGCGACAAACAATAATTTTTCTACCCAATCACGAATACTGGAGACATTCTCAATAGTACTCATGATTGCTGAAAGAAAAAATAGATACGACGTTAATAACACAACCCAAGTCTAATAAATGAAGAAAGCAGATGCGAACCAAAAAAGTACTTACGTGCACGGTTCCACTTCTCAGGAAAGGGAAGATTCTCTTCACCCACTAAACCAGCAGTGGGGACAGCAACATACCGGAGGTACCAACCTCTGTCTTTTTCATCTCCAGGGGTTACTAACACTCTCTTACTTCGAGCAGCCAGAGTAAAAAACCCTTGATGAAACAAGATAAGAGAATAAATATGAATATGGTGGTTAAAAGTATAGGGAGTTGAAGCTAAGGAAGCCAAAAATCTGATTCACGTGACAACTCGCCACACAAGCGGACCAACTTGTCCCAAACAAATATTGAAGAAACGATAGAACTCGATTATGACTGGATCAATGGGAGGTCTAAACCCTAATGTAAAAGGGTATGTATAAACAAAGGAATAACCAGTATTATAATATGTTATCCTTTGATTACTGTTCGGGACATAAACGGGGAAATCAGGCCTCCAAGAACACTCTCTACGAACAAGAGAAACATGACCTTCAGTTATAATAGTTGGATACCTCTCTACACTGTCTAAAGAAGAAGACTGGTCAACAAGAACTGGGTTTTCCCTAGTAAAGACAAATTCGGCAGGAATAATCTCATCAACTTTGGGTTCACGAATATGATCATCTTTACCTTTAGATGAAGAATGAGAAGACCTAACCCTAGGATAAAGAAAAGACCTAGCGGAAGGAGGAGAAATTATTGGGGAAGAAGAACCTCTAGAGGGAGTAGATCCTAAACTCCTTAACCTACCTCCCCTCCGACTCCTAATTGGAGCAGAAGAATATGCTAAATTTTCCACATCAATTATCTTCTTAGGTTGATTCGATGAATACATACTTATAGAAGAAATGGAAAATTCTTTACAAGAAAAGAGACAAGTTATAAAATGTTTCGTGGAAGTAAAGAAAGGAAGAAGGGTATTTATACACAAAGACAACCGTCGAAACATGGGAAAACAATGATGGAAAGTCATAATTAAAGGTGTCACTTCAGGACTGATGAAGCCGCAAAAAGCCCTAAAAGGCGCCGAATCATTGCAAAGCCAATAAGAAAAGGACACGTTGAAGGAGAATTAAATGGAAGTGACATACGACGCCTATGTTCATAGAAGGATACAACGTTTCGGAGCAAAGCGGCGAAAAAATATTCTCGCCATAAATGCGTATCCACTTACAAAATATTAATCGACAAATATATGGTAAGTGGGGGGACTATCTGTATTGGTAAAAAAGAGTCTCACACGTAAGCAAATTCTTGACAAATCAGCCAGCTACGTGGACCAAGGAAAACACAACAGATAGGTACGATTTTATAAAGAGGTACGGAACAGAAAGGCACGGTCAATAAACCCTCGAGTTCATCAACCACGGGAAACTTAATGTTGAAGAAGAGACACGGTCACAGTGAACCCATACAAAGCTACAGGTAGATTCGAGAATCATCAGTTAACGACCTATACGTTACGTAACTTCAATACAATAGTTACAGTTATCCTTTGTAATACCTCATTAATGCAATAATTAGTCATTAATGAGCGATCATTGCAAGAGCCAAACGTTATATTAGGAACTCCTTATATAAAGGAAGAAAATGTAACCTATAGGGACATCAGATTGACTCAAATACAAACTACTTTGTTTTCTACATTCTACAATATTGTCTATTACTTGCTTGTCTTTATTTATTATATTTATTTTCTTGATTATTAGTAACCCGTGTTTATTCTAAAATAGCTTAGGTCAAAGAATCTAATTCTTTGGTTAAACACCGGCCTCTCCCGGGTCCGGAACGTCGGCTGCGCGCGTCACCATCTGTGAGAGAATAGAAGAGTGAGATTTAGTATACCTTCAACTGCACGATAGAAGATGAATAAAGAGAGATTTCCTAACACCGTATAGCCTCCCGAAGATAAATACAGACTTCTCCGTACCGATCCGTAAGACTCTATTGGGTTTGCCTGTAACTTGTGAGACCTACGTGAACCTAGAGCTCTGATACCATGTTGTCACAACCCAAATCCTAACCCAGGTCGCGATGGCGCCCACCACCGTTGTTAGGCAAGCCAACACTTATCAAATAGTGAGTTTCGTTTATTTACCCAAAACATTCTAACACTTACTAAGTTTATATTTAAAACGTTCGGTAATAATGAATATCTTAAGAAATGTTTTAGCTGAAATGACAAGGTGTTATAATTAATAATTATATCCCAAAAGAATAGTCTACTAGCGTGAGTGCCAGGAACTTGTGTCACAAGTCTACAGGCATCTAGTAGAGTAAAACTAAAATAAATTTAAGTCTATCCTACTGTCTGAGAAAATAAAGACAAAAATAGCAAAAGAAAAGCTCCAAAGTGCTGCTGGAAGCTGTCTGGAGAAGCAACTCACCGTGAAGTCTCAACCAGGTATAAATAATATGTACCCAGTAAGTAGTGACGAGAGGTCGACTTGACACTTACTAGGGTCCAAACAGTATATTTAAGTAAATATTAAGGAGAATAACAGGTATGCGTGGACAGTAAAGCAATAAATATCGAACATAACCAAAAAATCTAATTACGTGGCTAAGCACCAACATACGAATTTCAATTCGTCTTCCCAGATATCTAACAGTTTAACAGTCATGAAAATATCAAGCAAATAGCATGCACATAATGGGTTGAGGACAAACACTCTGAACCAACATAATAATAACTGTGCATTACCGAAGGGTCGAACGACGTGAACCATAGATGCATCTATTAACCTGTCATGGCATACGGCTTGATCCCATGAGAGTAGGGGAAATAATCATTCCGCTCACTGAATATAAATTGCAAAGCGGTCACACACAAACACAACATATTCCTTTAAATCCTTTTCCAAAATAACAATTCGTTTGAAAACACCAAGTTCTAGGTTTTCTTGAAAATAAGCTTGAAAACAAGGAAATCACAAGGCATATAGTTCAATTTAATGAAATTCACGAGGCATGGTGTGAACCTAACTACCGTGACATAACAAGAATAGTCACTACGCACGGACTCTCGTCACCTCGTACGTACGTAGTCCCCACAAATAATGGCACATGGTTAATTGTTTCTACTATGGGGACAATTCCCTCTTACAAGGTCAGAAAGGAGACTTACCTCGTTTCAAGACTACTTTCCGAGTCAAGAATGTGCCCGCAACTCCAAATGCGTCGCCCAAGGACCTGAAACTAGCCAGACATCACATAAATATATCAATCTATGCTCAAAAGTCTACAATTCTCCTATTTAAATTGTTTTTTCAACCTAACTTGCAAAGTCCCAAAACACACCCCCGGGCCCACATGTTCGGATTCCGGAAATTTTCAAGGGAAATAATCACTCATAACCTAAGGATCAATATTATATAGTTTTTGCATGATTCAGTAACAAATTCCTTGGTAAATTCTCATTTTTATCAAAACCTAGGTTTTACTCTAATCTATGATTTCTACTAATGTTGTGTGTTAATCTACCCACAAATTCAAGTATTAAGCTCACTTTATAGTAGGCATTATTTACCTTATAATTTCTAGGTCGAATCTCTCTTTTACAAGCTCTCCAAATCGTCCAAGATGAAGAAAAATGGTTCAAAAATGACTAAGTCCCGTATTTAAAACAATCTCACAGCCTTCAGATTTTTCGCACCTGCGGCTCGAGGACCACACCTGTGGTCTCACATCTGTGAGAAAATTTCCGCACCTGTGGAAAATGGGAAGGGGGGCAGGCTTCGCACCTGCAGAACAGAGTCCGCACCTGTGGCTCCGCTTATGCGGAAATGGGCCTGCACCTGCGAAACTAGGCAGCTCCCTCTGAGGTCGCACCTGCGAGGCTAGGACCGCGGAAGCGGTCTCGCGCATGTGGCTAATTATCCGCAGGTGTTGTCGCACCAGATCTGGTGCACCAACAGAATTCTAAGGTTGGGTTTGCCTCGCTCGATGTCCTAATGGCATCCGGGCCCACCCGAGACCCCGTCCAAATATACCAACAAGTCCTAAATCATAATACGGACTTTCTCAAGCCTTCGGAACGTCAGAACAACACTAAATTTAAAGACCATACTCCAAAACCTATTGGATCAAACTTAAGAACTTTAAGTTCTTGAATTCGCTTTCAACACGCCGAAACATACCTATATTACTCGGAATGACGCCAAATTTTGCGAGCAAGTCATAAATGGCATAACAGAACTATTCCCACTCCCAGAATTTTGTTTGGACCTCGATAAAACAAAAACACGTTCCAAACCTCAATTTTGAACTTGAGGAAATCTTATTTCACTATTTGGCGCCGAAACGCTCCCGGGTCATCCAAAACATGTTCCGAATACACGCCAAAGTCCGAAATCATCATATGAACCCACCAGAACCTTCAAATCTCGATTCTGAGGCCGTTTACTAAAAATATTGACCGAAGACAAACTTGGCTTTTAAGGACAACCTTAAGGAACTAAGTGTTCCTATACCACTCCAAACTCCTCCAAACCTCGAACCAACCATCCCTGCAAGTTATAAATCAGTTAAAGCAACTGCAAAATGTCTCATTTAGGGGCACGGGACCCTAAAACACAAAATGACCGGTCGGGTCGTTACAGTAGTGAAACTAGTGGAAATGATTTCTCCATCGTTTTATAATTTTCCCGTAGTGTGAAACTTATGGATGATAGATGGAAATACTTTATTTGTTTTGGCTTGGTTTGACAACTTCATATCCACTTTGAAACTGTACAAAATGGGTGAGTTTTTCTTCTATTAATGTATCAACATAGCTCAGAGTGACTTCTTTTGATTTTGTAATAAGAAAAAATAGAAAAACATGCCAATTTTTTCGTCGACGTATTGGTTTTTCAGCTTCCGTATCTTAGATTTATATGAACGGTAACTCCGACATTTCTTAACTTCTTATAGAATTTAAACTGACTATTGAAATATGGTTTCTCTCTACGTTATAGGAATAAATTATTTTCTTTCACTTGTGTTATAAATGAGTGATAAAGAAATATACGTTATAATCTGTTAGAGCTGAAGGTTTGAGTCTGATATATGTCATAATTCATTTCTGTTTCTGTCTAGGTTGCTAGAGGTATATTCTTCAAAACCATAAGGACAAGACAAAATTGCATACGATATATGCCACCTTTACACACGAGGACATTCTTTTGAGGTAGCATAATTATATCTTCCATGCCATTTGATTAGAGCAGACGATATGACCACATGGTTCTGAGTAGCCCCAATATTCTCACCCTCCATTACTGTTAAATGACTATATTTTGAATTATCATATTGAGAGGTGAAATGATAAAGTCAATGTTGCAGGAAAAGTTGAACTCCTTTCAAGCGTCTTCGTTTTGTTTATGAGTTGAGTTCTATATAGAATATCCAATTGAATTGATAATTATCTTTTGTTCATCATAGTTGTGCTTCGGAACAGATTAATGTATGATTGTTTTGTATGAACTTGTAACTAATTGGAGTGGGGTAGTAATTACTATCTAGAACAGTTTGAAACGGAAATTGTTATTCGTAGAAATTCAGCAAATTATGCATACTGGACAATATATATATATATATATATATATATATATATATATATATATATAACGAAACTCGACATACACGTTCAAACAGGTTGTGAAAATTAGTATGACTCTTTAGTTTTCATTCTGCATATAGTTTTAAAGGATACAAAGCTGTTATGGTAAATGTCTGTGGAAGATAAGATTTTAGCATGTTGTTGTTAGAAGCCGTGGCTGATAGATAGAAATCGGGTACCTAACGTTTAGTAACTGAAAATAAGATATTGTAAGTTCTTTTAATTACTTTTGGAGTTATGATTCATTTATTTAGTGTAATTTTCATGCTTCTAGAAGATTTCTTTCACTCTTTCACAGATGTACAACTTTTTTTTCTAGCTAATCCTACGTTACATCTGCTAAAATTAGGTTTTTATTGGAGTGAAGAGTGCATAACATTATAAACTCGCGCAAGCAAGGTAAACGACTGGTATACATATTATTGTTGATCTGGACATGACGGAGGTTAATGCAGAGAATGGAGTAATCCAATAAATAAATAAATAGTGTAGCATATCAATCTGCCAAGCATACAAGTCCTTGGTTACCCATACACAAAAGCATAATGAAAAGCCATTTTGATTGACGACGATGAAAGATGGTCAAGGAGTTTATCCGCTATATTTTGTTTTAGAATTATATAGCTCATACACCTCCTTTTAGTCATACTGCAAAAGAACATTCAACTCTACGTAAACCTGTGTAACTGAACTAAATATAATTTGTACCTCATGTTTGTAGATATGCCTCACCAATAGAGTGAAGTATACTAGCTCATCACATGATGTATGATATAATCCATCCCTCTTTCTAAATTTGCAATATTAAGGATTAGTGTTACTGATATTAAAGCGTCTGACAAAATCTCTGCTAGGAAAACCTTCCCTACGCCTTAGGAGATGGCGCCAACAACAAAATTGATATTCCTTCAATAGGTATCTGTTCATTTCTACGTCTAAATTCATGTTGTAACCTCATATGATGACCAACTCTGTTACTTTTTCAATTGAGGGAAAGCAAGTAATGTCAGAGTTTGTTATTTGCCGCAAAAGTTCTTCTGAGATGTATGAGGGTTTTAGCAATGATAGGAAATAATAAACTTTTAATCATTGTCACTCTCGTAGGACTTGCATCAAGCTTACTAAGCTAAAAACTGGAAATTCCTAAATATGAGAAAACTTTTTTTCTTTATTTTAGCTAAGTAGTGGAGCAAGTTTGATGATAAACAAATGTTCCTTTTCTTTTCTTTAGCCAAATTATATGAGAAATGAAGAATATGAAGGAGTGTATCAGTGTATGTAAGCATCTACGGTAATGCTCGTAACGGAAAAGGGAGTTGTATTTGAGTACTTTTTGAATGAGTGTTATGTCTAATTTCTTTTGCTTATAAAACCCGCTTTAGAAATTTAAGCTCTATTGAACTTTTAAAATTTCTTAGTAATGTCGATCATAAGCCCGTGCATAGTACGGGCACACACCATCCAAGAACTGTCGGTTGTCCGTAACAGACATCTTCTCTGGTTATTACCAAGCCAACATTCTCAATCCATAATGGAAAACCAAATTACATCAAAAGAGGCCAATTTACTCTTGATCCGAACCCCTTCTATTAGGAATTGCCCAGAATTAGCGCTTGTCTTCTGCCCCACAGTATCATCATTAATGGTTATGTAGTTGTTGCTCCCAAACGCACACGCAAGTATATGTGGTCGTACAAGTAATATAATGATAAATCGGATGTCGAATCCACAGAGACTTGTATAGACTTCTCACTAGCTCACCGCAATTGTTATTCAATTGAGCCAAAATAAGAATCCAATAGTGTAATTTTGCTATACTACAATTCTAAGAATGAACTAATTATCAAGTAACAAAAGTATTGAGGTGTATTCAGTGGAGACAAATATTCCAGGGTTGTGATTGTTTCACCATTCGTATTGTATTCTAATTAACTCTCCCTTTCATATAATTCACTCATGGTTCCTAATTAATCGATAATTGTTCTCATAGCCTTCTCCCGAAGTGCTACTCGCCTATTCTCAATTGATTAACGCCTATATTCCTATGAAATTAATCTATCAGATTGCATTAAGATTACAATATTTTAAGCACGGTGACTAGGTATATTCCTATCCTAACCACAAATCCGCTCCCCTTAAGGGTTAGGATCGCGCTCTCTTCAACTCTCTTTAATCTATACGCGGCTTTCCCAAGTATAGCATAGATAGTATATAGAACCTAACAGTTGGTCAGACAATTAAGCAATTAAGCATAGAATTGAAGAAACAACCATATATTGAGAGAATTATAATCAAGGTCAAGATAATGTCGAAAAACAATATTCATGGCTAAATCACAACCCTAGAACAATGGGTGTTTAGCCACTCATACTCAAAGATAACAAAAACCCAAAATAAGTCATAGTACTCCAAATTAGAGATGAAAGAAGAATGATTAAATGTCTAATTGTTGAAATCTCTTCTATCAATGAAGTAGCCTCCAAATTGATCATCAAAATTCGTATCTCCCTCTCTTGGGCGGATTTACAAGACTTATATAGGGTTTGGGCAATAAAATTTTGTGTTTTGCACTTTGACCCCTGAAATTTCCGCGTTTCACCACGGTCACGGCAGGACCGCGGCATGCTATTTTTTCTCGCTTTAATACTTCCACCGCGGTCGCGCCGTGGTCTGGCTTCAGTTCTTTTCTGCTTCTTTTCCAACGAAATCCATGGGTATCTCTTTGATTGGACTCAACTTCCCTAATTGATTCCAAATTGCTCCAAAGTCCTCTTCTCGTGAAATATAACCTGCAAGGACAAAATACACTAATCAGAGCATTTTGTTACCAATATTTACATTAAAACATCACAAAGTGTGGTTCATTAGGGGTACAAATATAGTAAAATTCACCTATCATCAACACCTCACACTTAAACCCTTGCTCGTCCTCAAGCAGATAAACCACACTCTAAGGCCTACTCATCTCAAGCATTACCCTTTTGTGCCACACCTGGCATTTTACAGGAAGCACCCCAAGTTGTGCAACAACTACACCTCAAAAGAAGACTCTACATGCCATGCCACACTTTTGCTTTCTCAAAGTACTCTATACAGAGGTGAAGCTTCATCTTTTCTTCCTGAATTACATGCCCTCACATCAAACAATTGAGAGAAGTTCCACAAAGATAAAATCATAAATAACAGGAACTTTAGATGGAATGAATTCACTCACTCTCAACAAAGAACATTCATATGCCACACGGATCGCCATAGGCTTGCCCGTAGTATAATACTCTACTAATTGAGTTCATTCAGTCTAAGATCAATAGGTCTTTATTTGGTTGTAATGTAGGTTAAGAGACGGGTATGATACATTTAAGTATAGTGACTAACCCCCCTAAGCACTTTTAATACATTTACTTCAACATTCAGCCCAATTTTCTTGCTTAGCCACTTGTTTTCCACATTTTGTTTCATAATCACCCACTTTTCTTAGGTGAAACTATCTTTTTCGTGCCAGTCACTATCAAGGACTAAGTGTGTTCATTGTCCTTTTTCTTTATTTCCCCCCTTTTTTTTTCTAAGTGGCTTCACTTCTTTTATATTATTGCACTTCTATTTCCATGATTTTCCTCACCGACCATACCACCACTCCACACTTTGACTTTTATATATTCTCTAACAATTCAAGTGCTCATAGGAGGTACAGGGTTCAAACAGTCAAGCTATTAAAAAACATGGATATGGGTCGTTATATGGTTATCAAAGAAACAGGCTTTAAGCTCAAAGGGGTTAACTATGGTACATTATTTACAGGTGGAGATATATTTATATAGGCTTCACAAAGAATTGCCTATATCCTTTTTAAGATCAAACAAACTTCTATTTCGCTTCGTACACACACAGGGCAAGTTCTCGGTATCATATGCAGACATAGAATAAAACGTAACCTCACACACACATGGCACATAGTCCATTTAGAATTGGTTCATCAACACACTCAAGTGAGTATTCAAGTTAGACACAGTGTGCAAAATTAAGGCATAATAAGAGAGTCTACAAATGAGCCTAAGCGTCACACCCTCGAGTTTGTTTTGATTGTTTTCAGGTGTGCACACTGCGGGGTGCATTCTTGCATTTACCCTTCTTGCCCAAGAGAGTCCTAATAACTGCTACAAAGAAATCTACCTAACCCGGTTCAAGCTAAATCCTTGGAAAAGAACTGCGGTCAAAGGAAAAACCAAGGGGGAATTACTACACTACCTAAAAAAAAAATATCTTTTTGGTATTTTCTTTAGACTACTTCCCTCAAGAAGACTGTCTAAGTGGTCTGTCATCAGGAAGAGTCTACTACATTTTTTTTAAGTTCGACTTAAGCCCACAAGAGACCCGTCGAAAGGTGTCCATCTTCGGGCCAAGACGATGAAACAAAACACAACTAGAACAGTATATACACAAATCAAATAACATGTACAACTATACAACAACAACAAATAAGTCTCCCACCTCACACATAAAAATATGGCATGTCCCCATGAAAAATGACAATAAAAGTACAGAGGGGTAAGGAAACTTCCCTGGAGCTCACTCGGAGTCAGAAACGGAGGTTGGGTCCACATTGCAGGCCCTTCCAATTGCGCGGAACCACGCCATAAATCTGCTCTCTGATCTAGCCTGCCGCTGGGACATTGCATCCAACCGGACGTGAAGGCCATCTACTGAGGTGCGCAAATCAGCCACATCCTCCTCCAAGGTGGACATTCTAGCGCCAGACTGGGACCGAGAGGGTCCTGCCCTATCATGGGACCTTCGTGGTGGTGCAGCAGGGGGTGGGGCCGCCTCATCATCAACAATTTCTATGGGCGCTGCAACGTCCTTGTCCACATTTATCTTTACATCTCTAAAGGTAGATTTCTTCGACAATTTACCGTCACCGGGCCGTTCGGGCACATCCGCCAATTTGCAAAACCTCGTGACAAGGGAGGGAAAGTAGAACCCTTTAGTCAGTTCGGGTGACCGGATAAACATTTCATCACCAATCACCCGGGCAACATCAAAATCCATCCCATTGATGAAGCACCACACCATCACTGCCCGCAAACTATTCACATCAGTGGTGTTGCTGGAAGGTAAGAAATGGCTACATATCACTGTGAACCAGCATTTGGCCTCCCAGGTGAAGGAAAAAGAATTGAGCGTGATGTTTTCCTTCACCCAAACGGGCTGCCCACCCGGACAGATAGACTCAATAAACATGTTCCAATTTACTGCCGGAGACTGATAGACCCGGTAGTAATCGACGTCAACGGTGAAATATGGCATCTTGTAGACCCGAAGAATTGCCTCCACTGTGGCATCCACCACTTTGCCCCTAACGGTGACTGACCGAAACATATGTACCAGGCAGTTCGCGTAGAACTCCCTGACCATCATGATGTTAGCTGTCTCCAGCTCCTCATATAAGAAGCCCAACCCTCGCCTTTGAATCTCCTCATACATGGCTGGGCTTTTAATTTGAAGGGATTCCTGGTCGATAGGCACCTCATGGACCAATTTCTTGGCAGCTTTGGCGTTGAACCGGTTCTCTGCCTCCTGGCACTCAAAGCGGGTAGCGTCATAGGTTGGCGTTGAAGTGCTGCCAGTGTTTCTACGCTTGCGGGGGGCCATGGTCAAAAAGGGACAAAATTTAGGGAAAGCCTACAAAACGTGCCTGTCAGGTGAATACTCAGACTTCACCACCCGACAGTCACCAAACAACCCAAACTCGCCACAAGTGGCCAATGCACAATATTAGGTGGGCACAATTGTTAACACATAAACATAAGCCCCATTGTTACCACATTATCCTTAACTTCCAACATATTGACCCACTTAGGCCCCCAACTATAGTAATGTCCCCCAATTAGGAAAACAAACGACCCACATAGGCCTCCAAATAGAATAAAGTAGTCCAATCGTCAAAACCCAGGCCTCAATAATCACCCCACCCCACACAAGATAGTACTATTGTTGAACAACCCCAACCATCACAAATCAACCCCAAGGTGGCCACACCCAACATATAACACATCAAAACTTGGTAGGGAACTACCATTATCCAAAAATAACCAAGGTCTACTACAAAATAACAAGTTTTAAAAAAACAAAATTACAAAAAGAAGAAGAGAAAAAAGAAAACTTACTTGAACAGGAAAACAATGGTGGAGTGAGGAGAATGAGGGAGAGAGGAGTTGGGTGGTCTTGGAGGAAGAAGAGGAAAATGGGGTCTTGCTTTAAGAGTTTTGGGTTTTGGGAGGGAAAGAGGGATTGGGAAAGAGAAGAGAGGAGGGTGGCGTTTTTGTATTTGGGGGGAGAGGGAAGGGGAAAGTTAATGGGAGGTGGGGAAGGGCGTGGGGGTAGTGGGTAGGTTTTGTGAAAAATAAAAACAAAAAAGAGAAAAAAATATTTAAAATTAAAGACGTACCTGGGCTGATCTTGGCTCGCCGCGGTCGACCGAGATCACGGTGAGGTTCAGAGAGTATGTTTGACCGCGGTCGCGGTGAGGTTCAGAGAGGCATTTTAACCGCGGTCGCGCCGTGGTTCAGAGAGACCTTTTCACCGCGGTCGCACCGAGGTTTTTAGCTTGTTTTCGAAGTGTTCCTCGTTTTTAACCTCTTTTTTCATCTTACCAGAGTTGTCTTATGCCCCAGGCTTTTGTTCAACACGCCTCCACAATTGTCCTGCACACTCAAAAACTTGTCAGTTTCTACAACAATTTCTACATGTTAAAAGAGAAAGAAAATACTACTACCATGGGTTGCCTCCCACGAAGCGTCTGATTTAACGTCGCGACACGACGAGTACAACAATCAATGGGTTGCCTCCCATGAAGCGCCTGATTTAACGTCGCGGCACGATGCAGAGTCTCGCCCCACTAATCAGCGAGCACGACATTGGTCTTCTCACGATTCATGGTACCACCCCAATAGTGCTTGACTCTATGTCCATTCACCAAAAATGTTCTTTCACCATGTATAGCTCGTAGCTCAAGCGCACCATATAAAGTGACTCTTACCACCTCGAACGGGCCTGCCATCTCGATTTTAACTTTCCAGGAAACAATCTCAGCCTAGAATTGAATAATAATACCTGTTGGCTTGGCTCGAATTGACGTGGCTTAATATGCTTGTCATGCCATCTCTTGGTCTTTTCTTTGTAAAGTTTGGCATTTTCATACGAGTGCAGCCTGAACTCATCTAATTCATCCAACTGCAACAATCTTTTCTCACCCGAGGCTTCAAGGTTCATGTTTAGCTTTTTGATAGCCCAATATGCTTTATGTTCGAGCTCAACGGGCAAGTGACACGCCTTCCCATAGACCAGCTTGTATGGTGACGCCCCAATTGGCGTTTTGTAAGCTGTTCTATATGCCCATAAGGCATCATCTAACTTTGCATCCCAATCTTTCCTGTTCACATTCACCATTTTTTCTAATATTTGCTTTATCTCTCTGTTGGATACCTCTGCTTGTACACTTGTTTGAGGGTGATATGTTGTCGCGACTCGATGACGTACTCCGTATTTCGCTAAAAGGTTATTCAACAACCAATTGCAAAAATGGGTTCCTTCATCACTGATCAAGGCACGTGGAGTTCCAAATCTCGAGAATATTTTCTTCTTCACAAACGCAGCTGTGAGCACGTGATTTTTCACCCACTATATACTCTTACAAAATTCAATACAATAAATTAATTTTATAAATTTTGTTGAATTTTGGTGATTAATTGGGAATTATTTACATTTGCATATTTATATTTCATCTTTTAAAATTATGAAAATTGCACCATTATTATCAAAGAATTATGAATTTATTATTTGTAATTAATTGAATTAAACAACAAACGAATGATGGTTATTTGATGTAATGTAGTTTTGACAACTAATTACTAAAATTAATCAATTTTATCCAATAAATCATGGATTTAATTAGGAGTATAAGGTTAATTATTTTATTCTTAATTAATCCATGATTAGATGAAATTAAGGTTAGAATTAATTATTACATATTTTCTTTTGAACTTGATTAGGTTAGTGTTAATTAGTATTTATTTAGGCCTAATTAATCCTAATATATTAAAATAGGACCTGGGCTAATTTGCTCAGGCCCAAAATAAGTGTCACAACACTACAAACGACCCAGCCCAAAGAGCTACCCAGCCTGCCCCAGCCTTAAACAAAAACGACCTCGTTTATCCTATCAAACCCCCCAGCTGATGGATCATCTTGATCCAACGGTCCTAAACTAGTGACCCCTTAACTATATAACTGTCCAAACCCCCCCCACCTACCCTCTCAAGCCAGAAGTCTCACCCCCTGTCCGTCTTTCTCTCTTCTCTCTAAACACCCAAACCCTAGCTTCCCAGAACCGCCGTCCTCCGCCGACCGGAAATCGCCTCCGGCGGCGGAGCTTCTCCAATCGACCCCAAATTCGCACCAGATGATCCTCATCCTCCCCTCAATAACCTCCCACTACTTGTTTCCCCAAATAAACACCCAAATCTCTTCGATTTTAGATATAAGAAAACAGAAACCCTAATTTCCTATCACCGGCCGACCTGAAGACTTTTAATGACTCTCACCTACATGGGTCGATAGCTCTCACTAAGGGCTGTTGATTTCTGTGGGTTTGAGTCATTTTCAAACCCTGACGGAGTCCGGCCAAGGTCCAGCGATCTCCCATTTTTTCCGGACAAACCCTTTAACGGGTATTCTTCTTCCTTCTTTACTGTTTTATATGTTACTAAAACCTAAAATTCTTGATAATCACTATTTTTTAGATTACTTAGGTCTAGTTAGATTTATTCTTTCTTGTTGCTATTTGATTAGTTATTGTTCTCCTGTCCTTAATGGTTTGTGTGTAATTGATCGAGAAGCTAAGAAAAACCAAAAAATGACAAGTTGTTTTGATTTGATTAGTTAACCTTCCATTCTCTTTACAGTTTCTATATGCTGTTGAGACATGAAACCCTGTATTGTAGTTATGTTTTTGGCTCTTTTTCTTAAAAAATCTGCCTCTAATTGTTTATTACCATTAGGTTTAGATTCTGTTTTCTTTTCATTACTTCATGATCATTTACTGTTAAATTCTGTGACGAACCTGTTTTGATTGATTAGCAATTAGGGTTCGTTGGATATAATCTAGGGTTGTCATTTAGATGACTGTCTTTTTTGATTCACATTTGATTGATTCAGTTTGTTAACATGTCCTGCATATCCTTGCTTATTTTGGCAGCTTTGTTTAGTCATTCTAGGATTCTTTGTTTCTGTCGACTTTCTGCTAAAATTCAATCATGAACGTTTAATTATGTTTGCCAATCCTGTTTTGTTAATCATTGTTAGTTCATTGATTGTGCATCATGGTTTGTAATTAGTCAGTAAATTAATTAAGATATTAAGACTTCGCTTGGGTTATTTGATTGCTTAACTGATTTTGATTTGTGATTCAATCCTGAGTTTGTTAATTTGAGTTATTAACCTGAGCCTGATAGGAGTTAATTAGGGGGTTGATTTGGTTAAGTTAATTAGTCACATTTAGATTGAATTAAACCTAAAATCAGCTAACCTAAGGGCTGAAGTGATTGACTTAAACCAGAGTTGATACCTAGTTAACTAAGGAACCTAACTAGGGTTAATTAACTAGAGCTAATAGTCAACCCCAAGCAAGTTTAACCCTGGTTACCCAATGGAAAATGCAGGGAATCCAAGGGGTACATTAGGCAATGTAGACTTAGGAAATTAGATTTTTAGGGATAAAAGGGTCTTTTCTAAAGTAAGAAGGTTCTAGAATAGGGGCAGCTGTCCCAAAAGATAAGGGTGACAGCTGCCTTTGTACTATTTTCAGCTTATGGAATAAGGAATATGCCAAGCATATCCTATCACAAACCCCCCTATAAATACACACACCTTTTACCACTTGAGGGACCACCTTCTTTTTTCTTTTTTACAATTTTTGGCTGCTGAAAAACCTGAACACACACAGAAAATCAGGGAACAACTACTACCTACGAACAAATTTTCAAATATCAATAGAAAAATAAAGGAAAATCTGACTACTCCTTTTGAAAAAATCCATCACTATATTGTTGTTTCTCATCTTCTTGTTCTTCTTGGGTATTCTGATTCTGGGAATTTCAAGTGCTTGTACTCGAACTTCCTGGGTTAATTTCTGCTGGGGTTTGCTTGGTTTTTTGGGCTTGCTGTTTGTTTGCTGCTGGGTCTTCTCTCACTTTTGATGTTTTTCCACCTCTGCCTGACCTTTATTTGGTCGGATCTCTTGTATTTTTCTCTTCAAAAAGGTATGTAACCATTTCTGTTCAAATAAGACTCCTGGATTCCAAATTTCTTTTCTTGTTTTTTGTATCTGTTTAAATGTTGCTTGATTCCTGTTGATGGTAGACTATGAACATGTGAGTTTTGTGCTGTTAAGAATGAGTGGAGTGTTTACTCTATGTTTCCTTCAGTTGCTATTGAGAAAATCCGCACTAGGGTAGATGAATCTTACCTTCCGATGGTCAGATTCACCCTATAACAGTGCACAAATATTTACTTAATTGTTATATTATCATGTTAGGGGGGGGGGGGGGAAAAGATTGAATGGTTGATCGA
>ML390518.1:310-11734 GCA_005239525.1 Nicotiana knightiana | reverse complement strand
ATGGAATTGTTTCTTCTAGTTGAACTGTAGTCTTTGCACAATACTTCTGCTTGCAAATAACCTAGGAATTTTGCTTATAGAACTTGATTCAATTTAGCCTTTGTGCGTCCTTTTTGTGTCTTCTTTTTTCAGCAGTAATACTTTGAGTATTTATAAAGTCAGTTGTTGAGTTCTGGCCCGATTCTACCTGGGAGAACAAGTTCTTATCAAACTCAACTTCCTTCCTTTGTTTCTGTCCTTGCTGAATTCAACTTCTTTCATCTACATCAGTTTGCAATCTTTTCGTATTAGGAGACATCCTCTTAGTTCTTTGATACTCAGCAATCACTGATATATCCTATGCTTGTACGATTCTTGTGCCAACTGCTCCGTTCAGGTGTGTATGATTTGATGGACTTGGTTCATCTTGTCAACATTTGTCAATCTTCAAAACCCATTCAATGACATGGGCTAACAAATTTTCCCTTTTTGATGATGACAAACTCTGTGCTTTTATCATGTATACACTTCAAGAACTTTGTATATTTTTAAGCATTAATCATTGAGAACCAGGTTCATTAGGTTATAAATATCACTTTTTGAAAATCACAACACATCTTCCCCCTTTTGGCATCATCGAAAAGTTGCAAAATGATACTTACCAGTTTTTAATTCTTACTCATGGCCAATTTAGGCAACTGCAGGTGCAAACATGATTAATCATTACAAGAAACTAATAATGTAAGTTAAATAAGAAATTGAGACATTTTTCAAAACAACAAGCTTTCATTGATTCACAGGGATGATCAACACCAAAACAGATTAAAATCAAAGACAGCCAAAACATGAGAAAAACAGAATTAAAACTGGAAAAAAAACTAGACAATGTCCCGAAATGGACACTTGATAGGTTTGGAGGGGGTAGCACTGGACATTCCTAAGGCTGGGAGGGTACAGATGAGGGTGGGTTCTTGGTTTGTAGAAGGGACATCATTTGGTGCAAAACACCTTCATTTTTCTCCTTCTCCTTTGCTAACTCAGCTTTGAGAGCATCACGCTCAGCTTCCACCTCAATTAAGCGAGACCTCAATCGAAGGATCTCCATATCCTTTAACTCGCTTTCTTGCACCAGAGTACGGACCTTGTTGTTGATTGGTAGCTTCCGAGATGAACCAGGTTCATCTGCCGGGGAATTAACAGTATAATCATAAGACAACAGAGTGTCCTTCCCACAGAAATCCTTAGCAGTAGCCATCTCAGCCTTCTTTGTAGGAACTCCAAAATGAGCAAGAACGGCAGTCAAAATAAATTCATAAGGGATCGCATGCGCTTTGGTGCCATTCACCACTCTGTCCAAGAGATGGATGATAAAAGCTGGCCAATTAATCTGTTTGCCTCTGTACAGACACTCCATAAGGGTTAAATCCATGTAGTTAGCAGTGTGTCTATGTTGTTGTCTGGGCAGTAGGAACTTGATCACAAATTCAAAGAACAGCTTATGCTCAGGCTTCATCTCACTCTTGTACACAGCCCTAGGTTGAATCTCCCTCTCATTGTCGCAGAAGAATCTGGTGATATTAAGAGCTGAGGCCATTCCATCTAAACACGGCCATCTCTGCCTCTTGTAGTCTTCATAACCCTCAGTTGGGATGTTTAGAATGACTCCCAGTTCTTGAGCATCAAAGGAGACTTCAACTCCCTTGACCAATGAGGTGACCCTACCTCCAATGACTATGGCATTCCCCATGAACTTCACAACCTCATTTTTGACTAGCCTGCCTTCCATTCGAAGGACCATGTCCTTCCAGCCCTGCGCTGCCAGAAAATCCAATAAATACGTCATTCCAGGCTCCTCCAAATCCTTCAACAATTTCCCTTTCAAGATTTTCTCTTGCCAAACATGGAAACTATGTCAGTAGACACTTGTCCAACCTCTTACTCTTCCTCTCCACTCCATTCTGGCTCATCATCCCTCTCAATAATCTGTACTTTCTTCATATTCTTTATCTTAGACCTTGGTCTTGAAGAAGTACTCCCAGTGGTGATGGACACAGTAGCTGACTTCTTTGAAGAAGTCTTAGCCTTTTTGGGCTTGGGAGTCTTGGTAACCACTGGAGCAGTCTCCTCTTCTTGTTGGACCAGGTCCAACCACTCTTCGTAGGGTTTTGGGGGCTGGGGTAGGGTTTGGTGTGGGTTCAAGGATTGTAGAATGATTTGGGGATGATGATTTTTTAGGAGACTCGGAACTATAGACTGAGGGAGAGTTTGAATTAGATTCATAGTTTCCCCTATCATAATCTCTCTTTGGGGATGAGTCAGAAGAAACTGGTGGAGGAGACGACATAATTTTGATTTGGTTAGAGAGAGGAAAATAAAAGGCAGTAGGGATTTTGAGTTGAGTGAGTTGAACAAGGTTCGTCTGGTGTTTTATGCACAATGAGTAATGATGGTCTATTTATAACTTGTGGCTGGGGAGATTTCACCAGAAGTGTTAACCAAGTAGGATCCTAATCATTAAGAACTGTCAGTGATTTGACATTGATTAGACAGTTACTTTCCCCCTAAAACTAGGCTAATTAATTGAGACGGGACTTCTTGAAAATGGTTTAATATTTGGGTAAGTACGAGAATTGAATTTGAACCATAAATGGATAGAGTCTTGCTCATGTATGGTTGTACTTGAATTAATACATGTATGGAGATGAGAATGTACCTTGTCAGTCATGTAAACCAGCATGGATGAACCAGGTTCATCTTGTTAAAAATCTTTATTTTGCCTCAATTCACAAATATAGAGAAACATCATTAGTGACTAGGGAATCATATTAATACATGCCAGAAGAGTATGGCAATAAAGACATAGTACTGAGCAATGATTAATCTGATTACGTACCTAATTAAAATTTTCTAGCCAAGAAAAGACCCTTTTTTTTTCAATTCTGATTTTTCAATTAGGTGATCTTAATCATCCCTAATTCAAGCATGTTTCTCCCATAATGCTCCCTACTCAATGCTTTGGTAAATATATCAGCAATTTGATGATTAGTAGCACAGAATTCGATTGAGATCACTCCCTTTTGATAGTTATCCCTCAGGAAATGGTGCCTAACATCTATGTGCTTGGTTCTCTTGTGATGAACCGGGTTCTTAGTCATACTGATTGCACTAGTGTTATCACAGTAAATAGGAATGCATCCCACATCTATACCAAAGTCCAGGAGTTGTTGCTTGATCCATAGCAACTGGGCACAACAAGAGGCTGCAGCTACATATTCAGCCTCAGCAGTAGACAAGGCTACTTAATTTTGTTTCTTGGTGGCCCAAGAGATAAGGCAGGAGCCCAAAAAGTGAGTCGTGCCTGAAGTACTTTTCCTTTCAACCAGGAAACCTGCATAATCAGCATCAACATATCCTACAAGGTCAAAATTACTACCTTTAGGATACCAAAGGCACAGATCAGTGGTGCCCTTCAGATATCTTAAAATTCTTTTTACTGCAGCGAGGTGGGACTCCTTTGGATTGGCTTGAAACCTATCACATAGTCCCACATT
Source organism: Nicotiana knightiana (assembly GCA_005239525.1). Classification (NCBI taxonomy): domain Eukaryota; kingdom Viridiplantae; phylum Streptophyta; class Magnoliopsida; order Solanales; family Solanaceae; genus Nicotiana; species Nicotiana knightiana. The sequence continues at coordinate 8,204 of ML390518.1, read as the reverse complement.
GAACACTATATCAGGTCTACTTGCAGTAAGATAGAGTAAAGACCCAATCATCCCTCTGTATGTCTTCTGATCAACAGATGAACCAGGTTCATCCATATCCAATTTTGTAGATGTGGCTATTGGGGTATCTATCTCCTTTGACTCCTCCATTTTGAATTTCTTGAGGAGTTCTTTCACGTACTTCTGTTGATGTATCATTGTGCCATGTGGAGTTTGTTTGATCTGTAAACATAAGAAGAAGGTTAGTTCACCCATCATACTCATTTCAAATTCACTCCCCATTAATGTAGCAAATTCCTTGCTAAGCTTTTCAGTAGTTGACCCAAATATGATATCATCAACATATATTTGTACAATCAGAAGATCTTTTCCCTTCTCCTTTAGGAACAAAGTACTGTCTATCTTGACTCGTTTGTACCCATGTTCCAGCAGGAATTTTGACAATCTCTCGTACCAAGCTCTAGGCGCTTGCTTGAGACCATAGAGAGCTTTTTCAAGTTTATATACATGATTAGGTGAATCTTTACTTTCAAAACCAGGAGGCTGTTTTACAAATACATCTTCCTTCAAATAGCCATTAAGAAAGGCACTCTTTACATCTATCTGATGAAGAGTGAATTTCATGTGTGCAGAAAATGCTATAAGAAGTCTGATTGCCTCCAATCTTGCCACAGGATCAAAGGTCTCATCATAGTCAATTCCCTCTTCTTGGTTGTATCCTTGAACAACCAGTCTAGCCTTATTTCTTGTAACAGTTCCATCTTCATCGAGCTTGTTCCTGAATACCCACTTAGTGCCAATTACTGATCTGTCTAGTGGCTTGGGTACCAAGTGCCATACTTGAATTCTCTCAAATTGATTCAGCTCTTCTTGCATGGTTGTTACCCAGTCAGCATCTTGCAGGGCTTCAGTAATGTTCTTTGGTTCAATCAAGGATAGAAATGCATCAAATGCACATAGATTTTTCAAGGAGGATCTAGTTTTGATTCCAGATCTCAAATCTGTTATGATGTTCTCAAGAGGATGAGAACTTTAATATCTGTGTGGTTTGAGTACCAGTTGTTCACTTCTGGATTATTCCATGTTGTTTTGTAGTTGTGGAATAGGATCAGGGCCAGTATTTCCATGTAGAATTCCCTCTGTCAAGTTGCGTGGGATTGTTGAACCTGGTCCATCACATGTTCCATCTGCCATAGGTTCTTCAATGTAGTTATTGCTCCTCACCAGTCCAAGCTCTTCATATTCTGGTTCCTGTCTCTCAGATAAAGTGTTAGTTTCATCAAAGACAACGTGTACACTTTCTTCTACACACATAGTTCTTTTATTTTATATTTTATAAGCTTTGCTATGTGTTGAATATCCCAAGAACACTCCCTCATCACTTCTGGGATCAAATTTTCCTAGAGAATCTTTGCCATTATTATGCACATAACACTTGCATCCAAAAGCCCTAAGATGGGATATGTTGGGCTTTCTCCCTTTAAGTAATTCATAGGGAGTTTTCTCTACCAGAGGTCTGGTCATGCATCTATTAATAATGTAGCATGCAGTGTTAATTGCTTCTGCCCAGAAGCTGTGAGGTAGTTTGCTTGATAGAAGCATGGTTCTTGCCATGTCTTCAAGAGTTCTGTTTTTCCTTTCAACAACCCCATTTTGCTGTGGGGTTCTAGGAGCAGAAAAGTTATGATTAACACCATGTTCATCACAGAACTCAGCAAACTTAGCATTCTCAAATTCAGTACCATGGTCAGATCTTATTGATGCTAGTTGATGTCCTAATTGATTTTGAGTTTTCTTGACAAATGAGGTGAACATATCAAATGCTTCATCCTTAGATGCCAGGAATAAGGTCCAAGTGAACCTTGAATAATCATCAACTAGCACCATCACATATCTCTTACCACCTCTACTTAAAGTTCTCATAGGACCGCATAGATCCATATGAACCAGTTCCAACATCTTGGTAGTACTGACCATTTTCTTGCTTTTGGAAGAGGACCTTACCTGCTTCCCCCTGGCACATGCCTCACAAACTTTGTCTTCCTTGAACTTATTTTTAGGAAGTCCTACCACTAAGTCCTTAGAGACTAGTCTGTTATNCAATGTGGTCATTGCTCCTCACCAGTCCAAGCTCCTCATCTTCTGGTTCCTGTCTCTCAGATAAAGTGTTAGTTTCATCAAAGACAACATGTACACTTTCTTCTACACACATAGTTCTTTTATTGTATATTTTATAAGCTTTGCTATGTGTTGAATATCCCAAGAACACTCCCTCATCACTTCTGGGATCAAATTTTCCTAGAGAATCTTTGCCATTATTATGCACATAATACTTGCATCCAAAATCCCTAAGATGGGATATGTTGGGCTTTCTCCCCTTTAGTAATTCATAGGGAGTTTTCTCTACCAGAGGTCTGGTCATGCATCTATTAATAATGTAACATGCAGTGTTAATTGCTTCTGCCCAGAAGTTGTGACGTAGTTGCTTGATAGAAGCATGGTTCTTGCCATGTCTTCAAGAGTTCTGTTTTTCCTTTCAACAACCCCATTTTGATGTGGGATTCTAGGAGTAGAAAAATTATGATTAACACGATGTTCATCACAGAACTCAGGAAACTTAATATTCTCAAATTCAGTACCATGGTCAAATCTTATTGATGCCAGTTGATGTCCCAATTGATTTTGAAATTTTCTTAATAAATGAGGTGAACATATCAATGCTTCATCCTTAGATGACAGGAATAAGGTCCAAGTGAACCTTGAAAACTCATCAACTAGCACCATCACATATCTCTTACCACCTCTACTTAAAGTTCTCATAGGACCGCATAGATCCATATGAACCAGTTCCAACGTCCTGGTGGTACTGACCATTTTCTTACTTTTGAAAGAGGACCTTACCTGCTTCCCCCTGGCACATGCCTCACAAACTTTGTCTTCCTTGAACTTAATGTTAGGAAGTCCTACCACTAAGTCCTTAGAGACTAGTTTGTTAAGCTGAGTTAGACTTGCATGACCAAGTCGTTTGTGCCACAGGAGGGGATCACTGTCCAACACACTTAGACAAGTGAGTTCATTTTCAGATAGTGTGGACAAATCTATGACATAGATGTTATTCATTCTTTTTCCCTACAAAACAATCTTTTCAGTAAGCAGGTTGATCACAAAACATTTTGTGGAAGTAAAAGCAACAAGGTTACCTCTGTCACATAGTTGTGATACACTGATCAGACTATATTTTAAGCCATCTATGAGATACACATGTTCAATAGACCGTGAATCATCCTTACCTACTTTACCAACCCCAATGATTTCACCTTTCTTTCCGTTTCCAAAGGAGACATTTCCTCCTTTGAGACTCTCAAGTGAAAGGAACTGTTTCATGTTCCTAGTCATATATTTTGAGCAGCCACTATCCAAGTACCAAATCTGGCTGCCTCCTCTCACTTGAACCTACAAAAGGAAATCAGAGGTTAGTTTTAAGAACCCAAACTAGTTTGGGTCCTTTTATATGAGAGAATGGATGAATCAGATTTTTTCTGGCCCAGTTTGGTAGCCAGTTTTTCTTTTTAATGAATCTCTCATTTTTCTGACTGGCCTTCTCTTTTACATCACACTCATATTTATAGTGATCAGTCTTCCCACAATGGGTGCAGCTTTCATTTTCAAGGAGAGTGAGATACTTGCTTTTGGGATCTCACTTAGGAAATTGACTCCCAAAACCAATCCCTTTTCTGTTGCTATTGTGATTCTCTTAAAGCCATATCTGGGCATCGGAGGATTTGTTCCATTTACAGGTTCGATCTAATTCATGTTTGATTTTTCCAAGTTGTTCATTAAGAGTTCTTATTTGCTCTTCCTTGGCATACATCTTATCTTCTAATTTTCCTATGTTTTCTTCTAACATGACATGAGAGTGATCAACTATCTTTTTACTGGATTCTAGTCTTAACTTTAAGTTTTCAGATTTTAGATCTAGAATCTCAATTTCGAGTGGATGAAGCTGGTTCATCAAGACTGTTTTTCTTTTCAGATTCACTGACCCTTATCTCCAGGTCCATGCATTTTGCTTTTAGCATTGCACACTCTTTAGATAGTTAATTTTTCTCTTTGGTTGTTTCCTCAGAATCATCTATGAAGTCAAGTAGCAACTCAGAAAGTTTCTCCTTAGATAAAAACTTTATTTTAGTTTTAAGTTGTGAGATACTTACCTCTGGTTCTTCGTAAGTCTCCTCATCAGATTCTCCAATTGCCATGAGAGCCTGATCTTCTGTCTCGCCATNATTTCACCTTTCTTTCCGTTTCCAAAGGAGACATTTCCTCCTTTGAGACTCTCAAGTGAAAGGAACTGTTTCATGTTCCTAGTCATATATTTTGAGCAGCCACTATCCAAGTACCAAATCTGGCTGCCTCCTCTCACTTGAACCTACAAAAGGAAATCAGAGGTTAGTTTTAAGAACCCAAACTAGTTTGGGTCCTTTTATATGAGAGAATGGATGAATCAGATTTTTTCTGGCCCAGTTTGGTAGCCAGTTTTTCTTTTTAATGAATCTCTCATTTTTCTGACTGGCCTTCTCTTTTACAGCACACTCATATTTATAGTGGCCAGTCTTCCCACAATGGGTGCAGATTTTATTTTCAGGGAGAGTGAGATACTTGCTTTTGGGATCCCACTTAGGCAATTGACTCCCAAAACCAATCCCTCTTCTGTTGCTACTGTGATTCTCTTGAAGCCATATCAGGGCGTCAGAGGATTTATTCCATTTACAGGTTCGATCTAATTCATGTTTGACTTTGCCAAGTTGTTCATTAAGAGTTCTTATTTGCTCGTCCTTGGCATACATCTTATCTTTTAATTTTCCTATGTTTTCTTCTAACATGACATGAGAGTGATCAACTACCTTTTTACTGGATCCTAGTCTTAACTTTAAGTTTTCAGATTTTAGCTCTAGAATCTCAGTTTCGAGTGGATGAACCTGGTTCATCAAGACAGTGTTTTTCTTTTCAGATTCACTGACCCTTATCTCCAGGTCCATGCATTTTGCTTTTAGCATTGCACACTCTTTAGATAGTTGATCCTTCTCTTTGGTTGTTTCCTCAGAATCATCTATGAAGTCAAGTAGCAACTCAGAAAGTTTCTCCTTAGATAAAAACTTTATTTTAGTTTTAAGTTGTGAGATACTTACCTCTGGTTCTTCGTAAGTCTCCTCATCAGATTCTCCAATTGCCATGAGAGCCTGATCTTCTGTCTCGCCATCTTCTGATTCTTCATCTGAACTTTCCCCCCAAGCAGCAAGCATAGCTTTTGTTGTGTTTGTCTTGGGTTTGAATTTGTTCCTTCCTCCTGTTCCTTCTCTCATATATTTCCTTTTTCCACTCTACGTCCCACTGAGGACAGTTTTTAATGAGATGGTCAGTCTTGCCACATTTATAGCATCCCTCATTAGCTGACCTTTCTGGTGCCTTTGCCTTATTGGAGTTTCCTCCCCTGGAGATTCCCTTCTTCCTCATGAGAAAGTTTCTGAATGCTTTGGTTATCATGGCCATCTCATCTTCCTCCAGATCAGCTCCCTAAGTGATCCTCAATTCTAGACTTCTCTCCTTCTTTGGGGCATCCATCTTCATGGTTTGCCTTTTGAGTTCATAGGCAGTAAGGTTCCCAATCAGCTCATCCAGTCTAAGGGTTGCCATATTTTTGGATTCCTGGATAACAGTGATCTTGATTTCCCAGGAGATAGGCAGAACCCTTGTCAAGACCTTCTCTACCTTGTCTTCTTCAAGTATGATTCTTCCAAGAGACTTGAGTTCATTTGTTAAGGTTGTGAACCTTGTGTACATTTCCTGAATTGTCTCTCCTTCTTTTATAGTGAAGTTTTCATACTGAGAGTATAGTAGTGTACCTCTAGACCTCTTCACTTGAGTTGTTACTTCATGAGCTACTTGTAGAGTATCCCAAATTTCTTTGGTAGTGATGCAGCTTTGGATTCTACTGTATTCATCTGGTCCTAATCCACACACTAGCCACTTCTTTGCTTTGGCATTCTTCTCCCATTTCTTCAGATCTTCAGTCGTGCAGTCAGCCCTAGTCTTAGGTACATCTTCACCTTCATCAGTTTTCTTCATTGTTGCAAGTGGTCCATCAGTGACTATGTCCCAGAGTTCATAGTCCTTTCCAATAAGGTGGTCCTTCATTCTATTCTTCCACCAAGAATAGTACTGACCGTTGAAGAGTGATGGTCTTGCAGTTGATTGACCTTCCCAGTTCCCAGGTGGTGCACTCATCTTGATCTTTTCCAAGGATAACCTGCTCTGATACCAATTGTTGTTTTAGACGTCAATACTACACAATATTATAAGTTAATTAAGCAGTACCCAATTTTCGAGTGCTGTCTAATAAGAAGAACCTGGTTCTTCTAGGTGTACTACTTACTACTATTTGCGGAATAATAAAGCAGTAAAGTAAAGACACAAATATTTTTACGTGGAAAAACACCTAGCTCAAAAGGTGAAAAAACCAAGACTTACTCCTCAGTAGGATTTGCTCAAACACGTCACTACAAACTCTGAGCCAAAACAAACTTACAAAATAAACTCTTTTGTAATCCTAGGACTAACTCTAATCCTCTTTGTATCAACTAGCCTCTAGCTAATTTCTACAGACGTCAAGCTAACTCTAACTTGAACAGTGTGTACCTATTGCAATTTGCTTCTAAGAAAGCTGAAAAGATACAATGTTAAAACTCCTATTACACCCAACTAGACTCAATGATAAACGAATGGAATTGTTTCTTCTAGTTGAACTGTAGTCTTTGCACAATACTTCTGCTTGCAAATAACCTGGGAATTTTGCTTACAGAACTTGATTCAATTTAGCCTTTGTGCGTCCTTTTTGTGTCTTCTTTTTTCAGCAGTAATACTTTAAGTATTTATAAATTCAGTTGTTGAGTTTTGGCCCGATTCTACCTGGGAGAACAAGTTCTTATCAAACTCAACTTCCTTTCTTTGTTTCTGTCCTTGCTGGATTCAACTTCTTTCATCTACATCAGTTTGCAATTTGTTCGTATTAGGAGGCATCATCTTAGTTCTTTGATACTCAGCAATCACTGATATCTCCTACGCTTGTACGATTCTTGTGTCAACTGCTCCGTTCAGGTGTGTATGATTTGATGGACCTGGTTCATCTTGTCAACATTTGTCAATCTTCAAAACCCATTCAGTGACATGGGCCAACACACTTTTCAGTATTTTTACTACTATGACTGAATGAAGTTAAATAAACTAAAATATAACTAATATTGAGATATAAATAGATGCGATAAAGGTCTAAGGTTATGGTTTTCCCCGTTGGTGAACTTCTTTCTTGGATACTTCCTATATTTTGATTTAGTTGTCTCTATCAATCATGAACACTCCAACTACCATAAATCGCTCTCAAGTAATTATGATAATTTACTAGACGCACTCTCTCAAGTTACGCTAGCTAGATTGAATTACAGCTCACTTTAGATTGCACCCGAGGTATCGTTATCTCTAATCTAACCTCTAAACCCTCGGTTATGACTTTCTTTTATACTCCGGGGGTGATGTTTGATGCGAGACTAAATTGCGTAGTTTAACATGTGATATACCTTACATTTTATGCGCATTAATGATAAAATTACCTTGTTATGTGATTAATGGAGTTTATTTCATGTGTAGGTGAATTGGAAATGGAAACGGAGCTAAATGGATGCAAATACGTAAAAAAATACGCAAAAGGAGACGCCCGGGCGATAGCCGGGCGTTTTCCCCATAAGGCCTGGCCCCCCCTGGCGTTAGGGGGGTGTTTACCCCATAAGTCCTGGGCCCCCCTGGCGTTAGGGGGGCGTTAGGGCCATAACGCCAGCCCCCCCCC
>ML390517.1:0-20907 GCA_005239525.1 Nicotiana knightiana | reverse complement strand
TGTACTACATTTGTGTGGAGACTGTGGACTTTCACTTACCACTTCCTGTAGACCAATAATGTTTGTGAGGCTAATCTGTAATCCTATACTTAATCTCCTCCGTCGGTGCGGTGGCTAGAATATTCTATCGCACCAATCTAACTTTATGGCGAGGCACAATATAGTATTTTAATTAGTGTCGCCAATTTAGATTAAAGCTTCCTTGATCATAATTGTTCAATCAAATATATATTTATTTGGTCAAAATCGGGGATGACCGATTTTGAGGCTTCTACGGTATTCCGAGCCCGGTCACGATTGTATCGGAGCAAAATCCGAAGATCAATCCCGAGGTGCATTCCTCGAGGAAGTATATCGAGGATATATATACCTCAAGATAGAATAAAGATCGAAGACTGTCATAAAAAGGCGGGAATCTCTCAAGAGCACGTGGTTAAAGCTGGCAACGCCTGCAAAATAGTGCAAGTCTATACCGGACCATTATACAGCTGTACCAGTAGTATTTCATTATATAATTATGCATGTACTATGTTGGGATTCCCCCTTCTATATAAAGTGGACCCTTTGTCATTTTTTGGGGGACATAACTGTTGAATACAACAAGAACATTCTCTGCCTTCTTAACATACTCAATATTTGTTCTACAAATTTATTGTCTTTCATTTATTGTGTTCATTTATTGCTCATTATTGATCATAAAGGGCTATCCTCGAGGCCCTCCATACTGTTATTCCTCCATTGACCGTCCTCTGTTAGGCGTTACAGTTCGACCTCGAGGTCCTGCTTCGGCCAACTCGAGACCCTATTTTGTAACTACTCGGTTTGCATATCCCCACTTTTCTTTACTCTTACCTTATTCTCCTAGCTCATAATTAGCATCTATTGCCTAACAACTAATATAAAAATAAATCACATATTTTTAGAACCACAAAATCAGATATAATTGTCATTACCATTTTGAAGGTAAACAGTTTGGCGCCCACCGTGGGGATAAAAATAATAGTGATTGTTTTAGTGTTGGTTTTCTAAAACACAAGTTATTCTTCACACTTTTTCTTGTCCAAGATTGTTTGATTTCAGGCCAAAAAATTTCTAACTCAGTGAATTCACACGAAAACAACGGTCATGAGGATCATGGAGAGAATCGTATAGCTGTTTCAGGCGCCGGTGTACCACTGCAAGACCCTAGGGCGGCACCGGTGCCAATATCCGTGGATGTGGGCTCACGCAACGCCTGACATGTCGATATAAGTTCTCGCACCGATGGAAGTGTGCGCCTGGAAAACTAACATGAACCGCAGAGAACTCCAGCTAGGGAGGAAAGAGAAGTTAGCCTTCATGTAATTTTTGAAATGTTACAGGCACAACAAGTGGCTATTGCTCAGCTACAAAGCCATCAAAAAACTCCAAGCACAGCACCACCGGAAATGACTTCTCGAGTCGAATAGGCACTGGAGAAATCGAGCAACAATGGATCATCAGCCGACCCCGCTATTATGAAGATGCTCGAAGACCTCACATAGAGAATTGAATCAGGCGAAAAGAAGATAGAAGCTAACAATAAAAAAATGGAGACCTATAACTCGAGGGTTGATCAGATCCCAGGCATGCCCCAGATTCTGAGGGGTCTAGATTCAAAGAAGTTCGTGCAAAATCCATTCCCATCAAGCGCGGCTCTGAAGCCCATCCCGAAGAAGTTCGAAATTATCGATCTCCTGAAGTATAATGGGACTTGGAACCCCAATGAAAATATTACTGCCTATACTTGTGCTGTGAAAGGGAACGACTTAAAAGATGACGAGATTCAGTCCGTCCTGTTGAAAAAATTTGGAGAAACACTGTCAAAGGGGGCCACGATGTGGTATCATAACCTACCCCCCAATTAAATTGATTTATTTTCCATGTTGGCAGACTCTTATAAAGGCGCATGCCGGTGCCATCAAAGTCACTACAAGGAAGTCTCGCGTCTTCAAAATCTGATTGAGAGAAAACAGATGATAAGGGAATTTGTATCTCACTTTCAAATGGAGTGAATGGAGCTACCACCAGTCTTCAATGACTGGGCAGTGCAGACCTTCACTCAAGGCTTGAATGAACGAAACTCTATAGCTTCGAAGCAACTAAAGAAGAATCTGGTTGTGTATCCCACCGTTACTTGGGCGGATGTGCACAACAGTTATCCGTCAAAGATTAGGGTCGAAGATGACCAATTGGGAGCCCCCTCGGGCTCAATATATCGTAGAAGGCTTATAGCTAAGGAATCAAAGTCTATAGGAATGGAGCCGAGATCGATCAAAGAAAGACATTAGCCATATGCCAAAGACCGAAGAGATACTCCAAAACGAGATATGCCTTGAAACGACCTGAGGATAATTCGGAGCCAGAATTCCCGTGGACTTGTGAGAAAAACCAGGTTTGACAGACATTCGAGGCCGATGGAGGCACCCCGATTATCAGAATACAACTTCAACATTGATGTCTCGAACATCATATTAGCCATGGACAAGATCAGAGATACCAGGTGGCCGAAACCCGCACAGTCAGATACTTCTCGAAGAGACCCTAGCTTAATGTGCAAATATCATGGCATCCACGATCACATGACCGAGGATTGTATGCAGCTTCGAGAGGAGGTGGCTCGGCTGATCGACGAAGGGCATCTTCGAGAATTATTCAACAATCGATCCAAGAGCCACTTTCGAGAAAGAGAGGTGAACAGGAGGAATGAACCAAATGAACCTCAACACATCATTCACATGATCATTGGAGGAACCAACATCCCTCAAGGATCCCTGATCAAACGGACAAAAGTACCCACCGCAACAGGAAAGCAAACTCAGAGCTATATACCCGAGGACATTCTTGCATTCAGTAAAAAATACTTTGAGACCTTGTCTCAACCACATTCAAATTCCTTTCTCTTGAATAACATTCAAATTAAACGTGTGCTCGTGGATCCAGGTAGCTTGGCCAACATAATTAGTTTGAAGGTGGTGGAGCATCTCAGACTGCTCGATCAAATCTTAACCGCCTCTCGAATCCTCAATGAATTCAACATGGAAAGAGAGACAACGAAGGGGGAAATCATACCCCCGGTCAACATGTCCGGTATAGTTTAAAAGACCAAGTTTCATGTCATCGAAGGAGACATGAGATACAATGCCTTTCTCGGAAGGCCGTGGATACACAACATGAGGGCAGTACCATCAACTCTTCATCAGATGATGAAGTTCCCAACAAAAGATGGTGTGGAAACAATATATGGAGAGCATCATTCGGAAAGGGAGATGTTCGCGGTGCACGACGTGGAACCAACATCCATACCCTCAACTTCGGAAGTGCCAGAGGAAAAACAGGCCCCCAATGATGATAAAGAAGATTTCCTCACCCCTCGAACCTTCATTGCCCCCGAAGAATTGGATGCAACAAAATCAACGATTGAAGAGCTAGAGCAGCCTATTTTGGTCGAACATCACCCGGACCGAAAGGTATACCTAGGAACGGGGTAAACCCCCGAACTCAGGAAAACACTCATTCAATTACTTATTAACAATATCGATTGCTTTGCTTGGTCCAATTTAGGCATGACGGGGATCCCGCAGGGAATAACCACCCATCGACTAAGCGTCGACCCCAGGTTCAAACCGATAAAGCAAAAAAGAAGATCTCAATCCGAGGTAAAACATGCATTCACCAAGGACGATGTAACAGAACTCCTCAAGGTAGGGTCCATTAGGGAAGTAAAATATCCCGAATGGTTGTCCAATGTAGTGGTAGTTCTCAAAAAGGGAATAAATTAAGAATGTGCGTAGATTATAAAGACTTAAATAAAGCATTCCCTAAAGATTCATTCCCATTTCCCAATGCCAATCGCTTGATTGATGCCATGGCTGGCTACGAGATCCTCACTTTTCTCGATGCCTACTCCGGGTAAAATCAAATTCAAATGAATCCCGAGGATAGGGAAAATACTTCGTTCATCACGAAGTATGGTACATACTGCTATAATGTGATTCCCTTCAGGCTAAAAAACGTAGAATCCATGTACCAACGCCTAGTTAATAAGATATTCGAATATCAAATAGGAAAATCCATGGAAGTTTACATTGATGATATGCTAGTTAAGTCCCTGCGCTCAGAGGACCATTTTATTCATTTGCAGGAAATGTTCGACATCCTTAGAAGCTACAACATGAAGCTCAATCCCTAGAAATGTGCCTTCGGAGTAGGCTCGGGAAAATTCTTAGGCTTTATGGTGTCAAACATGGGGGTCGATATCAACCCCGATAAAATCAAGGCCATCGAAGAAATCATGGTGGCAAACAATGTGAAGGTCGTACAGCGGCTGACCGGACGAATATCGGCCTTAGGCCGGCTCATCTCGAGGTCATCCAACAAGAGTCATCATTTCTTCTTCTTGCTCAAAAATAAAAACAGCTTCGAGTGGACTTCGGAATGCCAACATGCCTTAGAGGAACCTGAAGTGATATCTATCAATCCCACCTTTACTCCACACACCGAAGGAGGATGAAACGATGTACTTATATCTGGCCGTATTCGAGGTAGCGGTAAGTGGTGTGCTGGTTTGGGAAGAACAAGGTACGCAATTCCCGGTCTACTATGTAAGTTGGACCCTGGGAGATGCCGAAACCAGGTATCCGCACTTAGAAAAACTAGCTCTTGCATTAATAAGTGCATCTCGAAAATTAAAGTCTTCTTTTCAATGTCATCGCATTTATGTTTTAACAACGTATCCCTTTCGAAGCATATTACATAAACCCGAATTATCGTGACGATTGGCCAAATGGGCCATTGAACTCGGGGGGTATGACATCGAATATCAACCCTAGACAACTATCGTCCTAAATTTTGGCAGACTTCGTGGCCGAATTTACGCCCATCCTTGTGCCCGAGGTAGAGAAAGAACTCTTATTAAAAACAGGCACATTGGCAGGCGTGTGGACCCTATTCATCGATGGTGCCTCGAAAGTGAAAGGGTCCGGGCTTGGCATAGTCTTGATACTACCTACGGGCGGTATGATTAGACAATATATAAAAACTGCAAATTTGACTAACAACAAAGCGGAGTATGAGGCTATGATTGCAGGTCTCGAGTTGGCCAAGGGCCTGGGAGCATAAGTCATCGAAGAAAAAATGTGATTCCCTTCTGATAGTAAACCAAGTAAATGGGAGCTTCGAGGTTCGAGAAGGAAGGATGCAGAGATACTTAGATAAACATCAAGTCACATTGCATCGCTTCGAAAAATGGACCCTGGTCCACATACCTCGAGAGTAAAATAACGAGGCTGACGCACTCGCAAACCTGGGATCATCCGTCGAAGAAGATGACGTAGTCCTCGGGGCTGTTGTACATCTATCCAAGTCGGTGATCAAAGAAGGCCATGCCGAGATCAACTCCACCAGTCTGACATGGGATTGAAGAAATAAGTACACCTATTATTTGGGAAGTGGGAAGCTACCCATGGACCCAAAGGAGTTGAGGGCGCTGCGAACAAAAGCAACCCGATTTTCACTTGACGAAAATGGAAATCTATACAAAAGAACCTTCGATGGGACCTTAGAAGTATGCTTGGGACCGGGGGAAACTAATTATGTGCTCTAAGAAATCCACGAGGGCACCTACGAAAATTACTCCGGTGCGATTCCTTAATTCGAAAGGTGATAAGAGCAAGTTACTATTGGGACACATGGAGAAGGACACCAAAGAATTCGTCCAAAAATGTGACAAGTGACATAGAATTGCACCAATGATTCATCAACTTGGTGTACAGCTACATTCATTCTTATCGCCAGGCCGTTCATGAAATGGGGAATGGAAATCGTCGTTCCCTTACCAACGACACCAGATAAAGCTAGATTTATCCTATTTATGACTGACTACTTCTCAAAATGGGTGGAAGCGCATGCCTTCAAGAAGATAAGAGAAAAAGAAGTCATCGACTTCATCTGGGATCATATCATGTGTCAATTCGGGATCCCCTCCGAGGTAATATGTGATAACGGGAAGCAGTTCATCAGAAGCAAAGTAACAAAATTCCTCGAGGCTCAGAAAACAAAAAGGATCCTATCAATGCCCTATCACCCATGTGCAAATGGTCAGGCCGAATCCACAAACAAAACCATCATTCGAAAGTTGAAAAAGAATTAGAAAATAGAAAGGTAAATAGAGAGAAATGTTGCCTGAGGTGCTATAGGCATATCGAACAACTTCAAAGTCGAGCATATGAGAGACGCCATTCTCTTTGGTATATGAGTCCGAGGCTTTGATACTGGTCGAGGTCGGAGAGCCAAGCGCCAGATTCCAACACGTCACTGAGGACTCAAAAAATGAGGCCATTACTACAACCCTCGAACTATTAGATGAAAAAGCGAGAGGCTTCGCTGGTTCGATGGCTGCCCAAGAAACAAAGTATCGAATGATATTATAAGAGGAGAACAAACCTCTGACATTTCGGGGTCGGGGACTTAGTCCTAAGGAAGTTCACCCTCAACACTCGAAACCCAAATGAAGGGAAGCTAGGCCCAAGCTGGGAAGGACCGTACCGCCTCCTCGGAGTAATCATCAAAGGGTCCTACAAACTCGGCACCATGGAAGGCGAGCAGCTTCCAAGCAATTGGAACATATCAATGCTCAAACGCTATTATTGCTAAGGTATAACCTTCTCCCTTTTCATTTTTGTGCTTCACACTAATTTTTTACAAGTGTCTGATGGAAGACACCAAAACATCCTTTGACTCGAAGAGCTTGGGTTTTAAAGCATGCGTTGCACTCTTTTCCTTCGATCGAGTTTTATCCCGATAGGGTCTTACCGGAAATGTTTTTAATGAGGAAACATCCATATGCTACCTAAGGAGAACTCATCAAGTATTCGAGGCTTCTCTTCAATCAACCCCAAATACTAGGGGGCATCCCCCCGGGAGATCACCTCCTCATGTAATTGAAATACGCCAAAGAGGGTCTCGATAGGAGAATGATGTATCAGACCAAACAACTGAATGAACCATGTCCGAATAGAATAACCGAAGCCTCGATGGCGAAACAAAAACATGTATTCTTGTACCACGTAATTGAAGGAGTATCTTTTATCATCGAAACGTTTTTGTTATTCAAAGAAGTTTGTTATTTTCACTAGAAACGGCTCCAGGGCCAAAAATCCTGAACACTCGGGGACTGTCATCGACAACCAGCTCATCGAGCCACCAAAAACTCAAAGTCATAATCCCACCATGAGGCAACACTAAACCTGTAAGCCCTCCATGAGGCAATATAGAATCTGTAAGACCTCGAAGAGGCATGTTAAAAAACATAAGCCATCCATGAGGCAATATCGAATCTGTAAGACCTCGAAGAGGCATGCTAAAAAACATAATCCCTCCATGAGGCAATATCAAATCTGTAAGACCTCGAAGAGGCATGCGAAAAAACATAAGCCCTCCATAAGACAACATCGAATCTGTAAGACCACAACAAGGCATGCCCAAATTTGTAAGACCTTAAAAAAGCATAGTCCCGATATTAAAGTCNACTCCTGAGCACTCGAGGACTGTCATCGACAACCAGCTCATCGAGCCACCAAAAATTCAAAGTCATAAGACCTCCATAAGGCAACACTAAAGATGTAAGCCCTCCATGAGGCAATATCGAATCTGTAAGACCTCGAAGAGGCACGTTAAAAAACATAAGCCATCCATGAGGCAATATCGAATCTGTAAGACCTCGAAGAGGCATGCTAAAAAACATAAGCCCTCCATGAGGCAATATCAAATCTGTAAGACCTCGAAGAGGCATGCGAAAAAACATAAGCCCTCCATGAGACAACATCGAATCTGTAAGACCTCAACAAGGCATGCCCAAATTTGTAAGACCTTAAAAAAGCATAGTCCCGATATTAAAGTCAAGGCTATATATTCGAACTTGTAAGACCCCTAAAAGGGCATACCCTAAATATAGATGCCGAGGCTATCTCGCTCGGGGACTAAAAGGCTACGACCAAACATAAAGACTATGGTCATATCAAAAGGCTCAGACCAAATTAACGCGGCTTGGAGACGTCGGAATGCCGCCATAAAACTACAGGCCTTCAAATACTTTGAAAATACTTCGAAAAGAATTAGTTAATCAGGCTACCCTTGGAATAAGCAAAAGAACTTCGATCATATCAGCTCCAAACAATGAAAGGGATTCGAAACAATCAGCCTTCAAGATAAAGGCTTCGAAAATTTAGCCTTCGAGCGAACCTCCCGAGGTGCTCATTTGTCGTCACATATCAACTCGAAATTGAGGTTTTGTCGAGCCGTCGAGACAGATGAACACAAAAACTTCAAAAAAAGTCTTTAATATGGGAAAACTATAGCCACATTAGAGGTCGCATCGAGCCAATGCGTAAAAGCCCAAGGGCCAGCCTAAAGAGCCTAAGGGCCAATGCGTAAGAGCCCGAGGGCCCTCCTAAAGAGCCTCAGGGCCAATATAAAAGAGCCTAAGGGCTAATACGTAAGAGCCCAAGGGCCAGCCTAAAGAGCCTCGGGGTCGATCTAAAAGAGCCTAAGGGCCGATGCGTAAGAGCCCAAGGGCCAGCCTAAAGGGCATCGAGGCCGATTCAAAAACCTAAGGGTCGACGAGATCAAGTCAAAACTTGACTCGGGGACTGAGCCTCAAATGGTCAACTATCAAGCATTACCGATTTCTCATCAAGAGAAAAAACCTAAGGGTTCATTTTAAAATCAAAATTTTCAAACCAATTATCAACAAGCATCACAGTCTATTCCAAAAAACCAAAGGAAAGATAAGAAATGACGAAGAACAAAGGACTTTATATATAGTGAAGGTTCACAGAGGTGTATTTTCAAGGCTCATGCATGCCCTTACACAAAAAAGAGAACGAATAAAAACCTAATCAGCCATTGGGGTTGTTCCTCCAACGGCTCCCTCGGAGGTTGTGCCTTCAACGAATCGGCCCTTGGTCCCCATGTCTTCAACGGCCTCTTCCCCCTCGAGGACTTCGCCTTCGTCTTCAGCATCTTCTGAGCCACTGCTCGAGTTACCATCAGAAGTAAGCAGGGATGCTGATTCCTCTTCTAGGGTCTTCTCCTTCTCGATCTCAGCAGAAAGATTGATGCCCCCTGCATGTATATCCTCGAGAGCCTGCCTCCGGGACTTTAATAAGGCATGCTCCAGGGCTCGGGTCATTTTTAGCTCGGCCTCCTCAGACACCTTCCTACCTTGCACATTTGCAGCAACATCATCCTATTTGTATAAGGATATGAGCGCATCGGCTTCAGCCCCGGCTACGGACAACGCGACAACCGATTCAGCATGAGATCCTTGTACTTACTACTCTCTATCTTTGCATCCTGAAGATGATGCTCAACCGAAGCCAACATTCCCTGGAGGGCATCTCTCTCGGAGACCATCTCGTTCACATGCTGCTTGAGTCCGAGAATCTCGGTATCCCTGGATCAGAGCTCCTCCATCGTCAGGGGACATCATCTGATTCACCCTTGAGGGACACTTCGTCCCGAGGTGGGATAACAACAGCAACGAATACTGATTCAGTATACATCGACTCAGCAAGATAAAGAACAATTATGCTCCCTCTTCCCATGGGTGATACCGGGGATTCATTTTTCTCTTCACCTCCAGCTCAAGGGCTCTCTGATACTTCTAGAGTTAAGGCCGCTGAATCGGCCTTAAGTTTTTCCATTTTAGCCTTCTTCGACTTCAAGCACTCGGACGATGATTTCCTTCTTCTATTCTTCTCTTTGCTTCCCCAGGCGGTGCTTCTCTCATCGAAGAGGCCTCTCCCATAACTGCACAAACATGAAACATAAACACAAGTAATGAAGACACGGTAGGGGATGTCTCTTCTATGGGGCTCAAGTACGGTAAGAGTAGGAACTCATCGTGATTTTTAGATTCCCATCAAGCTCTGTCCAGGTCGCGCCATATGCGCTCGACATACGGGAAGGTGGAATCTAGCTGGCTAACCCAACATGAGAGATCCTTAACCGTGCCGGGATGCCCCAAGACATCTACATCATCTAAGGAAGTTAGTCCGTGGGAAATTGATCCAAAGGAACGGCATCTTCTCTGTAGGAATCAGATCCAAGGTCCTAACTCAGACAAAGCGACTCATCCACCCTTTGTCCCTGACTTCGTCGACATTGAAGCTTAATCAGGCCACCCCGGTAGAGTCGGGGATTGTATATTTTGATCAAGTGGTGAAGGGTAAAAGTCATCCCCTTCACGATGTTTGTAAAGTGCCTAATCATATAAATAATGCGCCAAAATGACGGATGGATTTGGCCGAGTGTCACTCGATATTGCTTGCAGAAATTGAGGATCACGGGGTCTATCAATGGCAAGGATGGCTCCACCGGACCAAGGGTAAACGGGTAGGTATACACACAAAGGAAGCCAGCTTTATGGGTCGCTATGTCTTCTTCCCGAGAAGGAATTTCCACTTGCACCGCATCTCCTCAGCGACACTCGGCCTTTACCTTCTCGGTGTCTGTTATCAGGCTAATATATCAGGACATGGGTTCACACCATCCCGGCTTCGAAGAAGGCTTGTCAACCTTGAAATCGGAGGTTGTTTCACAGGGCCTTGGGATGAATTCTTCGAGATGAGGGGGTATTATTTCCTTGCCCTTGGACGAGCGTGAAGATGAGGAAGCTTTATCATATCGAGAAACAATTTTGGAGGTCTCCGCCATTCTTACTGAAGATTTCAGAAGGAAGGAGAAAAATTAATTAGGGAAAGAACACAAGAAACAAGTAGGAAGAGCTCTTTTGAAGGTTTGAAGATGTAATGAAAAATAAGGGGCGAAGGAAGGAGTATTTATAGGGGCCATCCGTGTGCGCCGAGGAAAGCCGAAAGACAGCCAACCTCCATAATAAGTTCGAAGACTTTTCAAGAGTTGTGCGAACGTGACCTTTGAGAATCCCTTTTGTCACGTCAATCGCTTAATATGGCATAACTGACGTAATAATGGAAGAATTGAAGAGTTAGAGAATTCATATCGTTTCTTGTCTTTTCATTCCAATAAATGCGGGGACTATATGTATACAGTCAAAACCGGGGATGACCGATTTAGAGGCTTCTACGGCATTCCGAGGCCCGGTCATGATTGCATCGGAGCAAAATACGAAGATAAACCCGAGGTGCATTCCTTGAGGAAGTATATCGAGGATCGGTATACCTCAAGATAGAATAAATATCGAAGACCTTCATGGAAAGGCGGGAAGCTCCCAAAAGCACGTGGTTAAAGTTGATAACGCCTGCAAAATAGTACAAGCCCACACCGGACCATTATACAGTTGTACCAACAGTATTTCTTTGTAATAATTATGCATGTACTATGTTGGGATTCCCCCTCGTATATAAAGGTGGAACTTTTTCATTTGTGGGACATGAATATTGAATACAACAAGAACATTCTCCGCATTCTTAACATACTCAACATTTGTTCTACGATTTTTTTGCCTTTCATTTATCGTGTTCATTAATTGTTCTTCATTTATTGCTCATTATTGATCACAAAGGGCTATCCTCGAGGCCCTCCATATTGTTATTCCTCCATCAACCGTCCTCTTTTAGGCATTACAGTTCGACCTCAAGGCTCTGCTTCGGCCAGCTCGAGACCCTATTTTGTAACAGCTCGGTTTGCATATCCCCACTTTTCTTTACTCTTACCTTATTCTCCTAGCTCACACTTGGCATCTATTGCCTAACAACTAGTATAAAAATAAATCACATATTTTTAGAACCACAAAATCAAATATAATTGCCATTACCATTTTCAAGGTAAACAATATAATAGAAAATTAGACCTAATTCTTCACCGCAAAGTAATTGTTGTCACTAACGGATTTATGCTTCGAAAGAATAATGGAATAATTTAAATGATTAGCCCTTTAAAAAAAATTTCGAGCCAGAATTATAGTCATAATTTAAAATAATTTAAATGCAAAGTTATGATTTAAAATTTATGTTCGAAAATGCTTTCGCGCATTACTCCAATTAGATTGTATTAATTAATAGATTACTTATATTCATTCCATTTCAGATTATCAGTTCACATTTTCAATAGAGAAAAAGAATTACCCTACAGTAGACTTTATTTTATATAAGAATCATGAAAAAAAATTCTTAACTTTTCTTTCTTCAATTCCTAACCAGTTAAAACAAAAAGCATACAAAAGCAGATTCAAAGGTAACAATAGTTTTGGGCCAATATTGTCCCGTATATTTTAGGGTAGGTCTATTTTTGTCCTTCAAATATGACCCTCAGCATCTTTAATCCCTCAAATATGCCAAAGTAGAGCATCGTTTGTCTCAGTGACAAAACTTGTCCAAACACTAAGGGGTCGTTTGGTAGGGTGTATAAGAATAGTGCGAAATAAGGTGTATTAGTAGGGGGAAGGGCACAATTAGCCAGTAATAAGACATGTATTTACTTTTAAGCCACTGTTTAAAATTTCTTTAGTCTCTAGTCGTTGTTTTAATAAGCTTTTACCCGCCCGAACGAAAATACCCTTCTACTACGCTCTTTGCTGAAACCTACGCTCTTTACTGAAACCTAAAAAAATTAAGGACACTTGGTCCTGAAGTTAGAGTTGGAAGTTGAAAAATTAAGGACATGTAGTCCTTAACTTAGAGTTACAAGGACAGAAATTAAGGACATGTAGTCCTGGACTTAGAGTTACAAGTTCAAAAGTTAAGGACAACTAGTCCTAAACTTAGAGTTACAAGCTCAAAAACTAAGGACAGGTAGTCCTTAAATTAGACTTACAAGCTCATAAATTAAAGACACCTAGTCCTGAACTTACAGTAACAAGCTCATAAGTTAAGGACACTTGGTCCTGCACTTAGAGTTGGAAGTTCAAAAATTAAGGACACTTGATCCTGAAGTTGGAGTTTGAAGTTAAAAAATTAAGGACAGGTAGTCCTTAACTTAGAGTTACAAGCACAAATATTAAGGACAGGTAGTCCTGAACTTAGACTTCCAAATTCAAAAAATAAGGACATGTAGTCCTGAACTTAGAGTTACAAGTTCAAAAGTTAAGGACAGGTAGTCCTCAACTTAGAGTTACAAGCTCAAAAACTAAGTACAGGTAGTCCTTAACTTAGACTTACAAGCTCATAAATTAAGGACAGCTAGTCCTGAACTTAGTCGGAAGAGTAGGAGTAAGGACACTACTGTCTTTTCATATTAATTTTAATAGACTAGTTGCTACTTTTTCTCAGCATTGAAAATGCTGGATAAAAAGTAAATACCACTTTAAAAAGTGGCTACCCACGAAATTTTTACGTATTAGTAATGCATGGATTAGTAATATGTCATGACCCAAAATCCGTTAAAGGTCGTGATGGCGCCGGACACCACTGTCATGTAAGCCAACACTAAATTGTTAATTAAATTCTCATTTTAGTATTTTTGAAATCACAAATTTCCTTCAATTTCACTAGTTAAAAGATGAACTTTACAGAATAAATAATAATGTTTTTCAAATTTCAATACCGAATATCCCATAATCATCCCAGAATTCGGTTGCACAAGTGCATGTGTATTTACTAGAAAATAAAATACAATAACTGTCGGAATGCAAATTTGGGATAGAAAATAAAACACAAATACTCAGAAGGAGACTCTGCTGGCCGCGGATCGTAACATGAGATACAACTCACGTAAGTCCCCGTGTCAACCATGTCGTTGCGCCCACTAGGCCACTAGCCATACAGGTGCATGTACAACAAGTGTATTATGAGTACGAATATAACACATACCCAATAAATATCCAGTCTAATCTCGAAGAATTAGTGACGAGAGGTCGACTCCGACTCTTACTATGGCCAATAATAATATACGGATAATATGTTTAATCATGGATTTTATAAGACGGCTGTAAACTCAATAATATGAAGCATTGTAAACAATTCTTTTGTTAATAGAAGATTTCCAAATTTATTTTCATCTTTTATCAATTTATATCTCCGGCCAAGGAGGCGACATAAATTTTCCATAATTCCAAAACAATCAAAGAAGTCACGACAAATCATGCTAGTTCATACGGCCAATCCAACATAATATAAATTGTGCAGTGTCGAAGGGTCGAACAGCGCGAACCATAGATGCATCTATTGAATCTGCCGAGGTGTTCGACCCGTTCCAAGAAAAGAAAACACAACCAAACAGTCAATCAAGAATTCATCAAGGAGAAATTATCCAATGAAATGTAAATTCCCTTTTACCGGTCAAGAAAATGAAGTTTAACCTTTTTATAAATTCATTTACCAAGTTTGGTATAATTTTAAGCAATTTAAATTGACAGTAAGGCTACAAATATCGCAAGTATAACATGCTTTTGGGTCCTAGACTACCCGGACTTAAGCATAATAGTAGCTACGCACAGACTCTCGTCACCTTGTGCGTACGTAGCTCCCACAAATAGAAGCACATATTGAATTATTTAGCATATGGGGTTAATTCCCTCTTACAAGGTTAGAAAGGAGACTTACCTCGCTCCAAAATTCCACAATCCGCTCCTAAGCCCTTCCAACAACTCGAACCGATTCCCAATGCTTAAAAACTAGTCAATAAATGAGAAAATCCATATTTGTATTCTCTAATACTCATTAAAATCCTATTTACCACAATTTCCAGCTCCGTTTGAAAAGTTGAGAAAATCACAATCGGGCACACGTGCCCGGATTTCGAAAATTTTAAAATATAACCTTTACCCATAACCTCACGAACTAAAATATATATAATTTATTTCCAACTCCATGCTCAATTTCGTGGTCAAAATCCAAAAATATCCATTTCTAGGTTTTCTACCAAAAATCCCACTTTTTAAAAATTTTTCATGCTTGAATCCATATAAAAACCATGCATTTATCTTAAAATGGACGGGAATAACTTACCTTGGCATAGATGATGAGAACCCCCACTTGAAGCTCTCCAAAAATCGCCCAACCAAGAGAGAATGGAAGAAAATGGGCAAAATCCCCGTTTTTAAAGAACCCTCTGCCCAACGACTTCTCAAACATGCGGTCACTTGACCGCTTCTGCTGTTCCGCAGGTGCGTCAAACGTTGTGCTTTTGCGGTGATCCCCCAGCTGCCCACTTCTGCTTCAGCACTTTCTGCAGGTGTGGTCTCGCTTCTGCGGCGAGATGACCGCATCTGCAGTCTTAGCTCTTCCCCAAAAAATCACATTTGCGCCCCTCTTGGACGCTTCTGTGGCTCCGCACCTGCGGCCCAAACTTCGCAAGTGCGGTTACACTAGAAGGCAGCTGCTTCAGCCCTTCTTCCAAGTCCAAACTCGATCAGTTTACCATTCAGATTGCATCCGAGGCCCTCGGGACCCCAACCGATTATACCAACATGTCCCAAAATACATTACGAACTTAGTCGAGCCTTCAAATCACATCAAACAATTCTAAAACCATGAATCGTACTCCAATTCAAGCTTAATAAATTTTAGAACTTCAAACTTCTACATTCGGTGCCGAAACCTTTCAAATCGCGTTCGATTGACCTCAAATTTTGCACACAAGTCATATTCAATATTACAGACCTACTCCACTTTCAAAATTTGAATTCGACCCAGATGTAAAAAGTTCACTTCCGGTCAAACTTCTCAAAAACCTTCAAATTTCTATCTTTCGCCAAACGACTCCAAAATGACATACGGACCTCCAAATTCACTTCCGGACGCGCTCCTAATACCAAAATCACCATACGAAGCTATTCTCGTACTTGGAATCCCAAACAAACATCGATAACATTGAAATGCACTTTAACCCAAATTTATGAAATTCTTCCAAAATTCCAACTTCCACAATAGGCGTCGAAACGCTCTCGGGTCATCCACAATCCGATCCGGACATACCCCTAAGTCCAAAATCGTCATACAAACTTGTTGGAACCTTCAAATCCTGATTTCGAGGTTGTTTACCCAAAAATCACAACTTAGTCAATTTTCCAACATAAAGCTTCCGATATTAGAATTTCTTTCCAAATTAACTCTGAACTTCCAGAAATTCAATTCCGGCAACACGTACAAGTTACAATACCTGAAGTGAAGCTATTCAAGGCCTCAAACCGCCTAATGACGCGCTAGTGCTCAAAACGACCGGTCGGGTCGTTACATAAATCATGAGTTAGTAATGCAAGCATTAGTTATGCAAATATTATTTATTATCTACTGTCTGGTGTGGTGTATAAAAATTATAATTCATTGCATAAATTTTAAGAAAAATAGTTATTTACAAATATGCCCTCCATATTCTCTAGCTTTAAGGCACTATAAGGACAACTTTTGTCTTTAGACATACTAATGCATGCATTAATAGCCTTGGTATTACTAATGCCATAGTTTGCTATGCATTACTTATGTATAAGATAACTCCAACTATGATGTATAACTAATACAAGTATTAGTTATACACATGTTAAAAAATGTACCAAACAAGGTATTAGTAATGCATAAAGCAAATGTTTGTATTATTTTTTCTAATACCTCCTACCAAATGACCCCTAACAGTACTACCTTGTGTTAGTCATGTGAATAAAGGCAATATTTTCAAGGTCAAAATATTAGAAAACAGATTGGAAACTAGCATAGAAAATTTTAGGCATATTATTGAATCAACGAATAACCAGACTGCAAAATGGCGCAGAAGGCGGTATTTTCAATGTCAAAATTTTAGAAAATATTACTTAAAACTGAGGAATTAAAGTGTTAATTTATGTTACCCAATAAAAGGAGAGGAAACATTTTTCTTCAGAGCGGAATATTGAATCACACCAACACCGTTAGTTTTTGAACATATTCTGTCACTGAAACTATTAAAGAATTAAATATGCTTGGAGTTATATTTGAGGGACGAAAATAGACATACGTGACAATATTTGTGGTTAATAAGCCTAGCTCCATGTTCTCCAAACCACAACCGTCGACCAGTGTACTACGTACAGAGCCCATCGCGCGACTCTCACGATTGTCAGAAGACGTCGTTCCATTCCACCCCTATCCTTATACGTATGGGGTCCCATCGCACTCGGTGGGCCAGCACTCTCATGAGTCCTCCTCCAACCGGTTCTCCGGCTCCCGAAAGATCAATCCCAACGATGTCAGTAAGCAGCAAATGAGGAAAGGGATAAAGAAATGTGATGTCATTGAAGAAGAAGGGCTTCTTGATGATGAGACCAAAAATGGAAGCTGCATGTCTTCGCCCACTCTCGGTTCATGACAAAATCCATTGAATGCGTTGGTAAAGCACGGGATTACAACCGAAAAGTGGAGGTTTCTGCTAGGCCCATCATGTTTCTTTTTGTTCTCTGTTTTGCTGAAAATTTGATACTTAAAAGAATATGTTATTGATTATTTTTAATGGTACGATTTAATTGTTGTTAGAACTTATGAATCTCATAGACCTAAAAATGGGTAAAGGTGGATCGATAAGTTTTTACCATCTCCCATAGCAAAAAAAAGAAACACCAAACATAAACTATGACTGAACGCTATGGAGGACAGGGGAAAAAGGTTAAAGAAGAAGAATTTTATTCTCTAATTAGATAGAGATAGTGCATTTTATTCTCTAAGTTTCTATTGATTTATTTTCCCTCTACTTTAAAACAGCCAAATGTTTGAAACTATGAATGCAAGATAGATGATGAACATGACAGGAAATCTAAGAATAACTTGTACTAATCATTTAGTTTGAAAATGGAAAGGAAGATAATGGTTGGGAGAGGAATTTTGCGAGAGTCATCAGAGAAACGGAAGGAGTCAGTAATGGAGGAGCTTGCGGTCCATGTTATATCTTCGGCAAGGTGACGACATGAATGCATGGATGTTCCTTCATGTTCTGTAGCTGCAAAAAGCAGTTAACGGCCTTTGTAACTTTTAACATCTTTTTAAAGGAAAAATGTTAGTTCTAGGGTTAGGAATCAAAAGTGTTATGCTTTTGCATACATTAAGGACTATTGCTGTCAAGTGTTATTTATGCAGGATCTAGATAGTTCTTTCTTGCATTAAGTAATCCCATCTCAAACAGATTATGTAACGAGCTAAAATTAAAAACAAACAAACAAAGCAAAACTATTGAACTTGTACACTAGTCTATCTTCGGCTGCGAGTTATAGCAGAACAACCTCTAGAGTAAGGATGGACATGTCCACTAATTTTGTAACAGTTGTTGGTATAGTAAGATTTACCCGAACACGGGGGACATGGAATGCGATTTACAGTTAAAGCCCAATATAAAATGTAGTAATGACTATGCCAGTAAAGCGATACACAAATTTCGCCGCTGCTTAAACTATCTTCATGATGAGATTTCTTGCCCTTGGACAACTGCCGTTCATTCATGAGCTAAAAGCTTGCTCATGTGGTCTAGTTTTGCATGTACATTATTTGAGTAGAGAGTGAGATAAAAAGGTAAAATCAGTAGACTAATAGGAGCTTTGTGAATGTAAGATTTTGTTAGCGCCATGAATGGATGCTAGAGGATGAGTGAGAGTTGTAGGTAATATTGGAGTGTCAAAATTGGAGAGGAAGTGTATACGGTAAAATATCGAGTGGAACTTAAGGCGGGGTACAGTTAGAACCAGAGGCAATTATCCCATTTGTTACCAGAAGGAATGATGCTCATAAAAATGCAATAAATGCCTGTCACTCGGTAGCATTTAATGGAGATTATTTTACAACACTTAATACATTGCCCGATTCATGCCTATCGGTACACATTCTTTAATGTCTCTCATAATTGACATTGAAGAGGGGCTTGATCCTAGGACCTTATTCCGTAGGTATAACTATAAATAGTGAGATCTATTACCATTATAAGGAGATGACTTTTCTAGAAAACTTGTGCTATAATTGATTGAAAGCTTTATACAATTTTACTTTCTTGTTCTTTAATTTCATCACTGTTGTGCCCGAAATCTCTGCCCTCGAAATTACTATTTTTTGTGATTTCATCTTCATTTCAATACTAAGTATTGAACATTTCTTTATTTATTCTATTATTTCAGGATCAAATTAATTCACTTATCTAGAAATCACGAATAAATTTAACTATATCATTTTTACGGGTAAACAGTTTGGCGCCCATCGTTGGGCCTAGACAACTGTCTAATTAAGTTGATCCTTGCCTCTTTACTAACGTGTTTTGATTATTTGTCTTAGCAAAAACCATAAGAAATGGCATATAACGGTGTTATCAACACACACAATTCTGAGGTTCGAGTAGACCAACCTTATTTCGAGCATTCAATCAGTGACACCCGCAATGAGGGGAACGACGCCACGCCGGTCCATGACAGGAGGTACCCACGACATGTTCGGGAGGCAACTCCTAATGATACTGAATAGGATCATGTTGTTGATCCGGTACGGGTCCTACAAGAGCATCAGGTGATAATTCTAGGCCACCTCACACGGCAGGTTAAGGTTATGACAGAGTTGAAGCAGGCGTTATCCAGGCCTTCCAATAACATGAATAGACGAGATCCAGTTCCTCCCGGCGCTCCTGCAAATCAAACAATGCAGAGGGTCAACAACAACACCTCGAGGGGCGAGGTTTGTTCCGATGGGGCTGGGGGGAGCAGATCCGACCCTAATAATGAAATCGATCCCTTCAAGAATGAGCTCTTACAATTTATGAAAGAAGTGAATGCGCACATGGACCAAATCCCGGGCGCACTACCGGTGCTGAAAGGACCGAGCTGAAAGAACTATACTCAGTTGTAGTACTAACCAATTGTGGCACAAGAATTAATCCCGAAGCGGTTTAAAATGCCCCACATACCAAAGTATGATGGAACTTCAAACCCTCGAGAGTAGGAGCATATTATCACCTATACAAAGGTGAAGGAGAATGATTTAGCTCCTCACAAGATTGAATCTATTTTGCTGAAATTTTTTGGAGAAACTTTCACGAGGGGAGCCTTGACGTGGTATTCGCTATTACCCAAGCATTCCATAGATTCCTTTATGATGCTCGCATATTATTTTATTAAGGCTCATACTGGTGCCAGAAAGGTGCAGGCTCGAAAGGAAGACATATTCAGAATTACACAAGGAATATCCGAGTTGCTGTGAGAGTTCGTTACCCGGTTCCAAAAGGAGAGAATGTTGCTCCTGGTTGTTCCAGACGAATGGGTAGCTGGAGCATTCACCAAGGGCCTGAATCCGAGAAGTTCAGATGCTTCCTAGAAACTTAAGGAAGCTTCCTTGAGTTCCACGCAACAACTTGGCGGAATTCCACAACCGGTACGAGTCGAAGATAAGGATCGAAGATGATTAGGCTGGCTTCCCATTGTCGGCAAAAGGATGGGAGAAAGATAAAGAAAAATGAAAAGACGATTTTGACATGGACAGACGGTCTTCGAGGGGACGGTTTTTTCCCTACGAACAGGTCGAAAGCCACAACAGAGGCTTCTGGTCAGCAGACAGATTCGCTGCCGACAAAAAGATTGGTCGCGATCGAAACAATAGATCGTTGCAGGATAAAGAAGTGTCAGGTACACGAGATCCTTCCTACCCCAACCTATCAGAATAAAATTTCAACGTCAGTGTAGTAAAGATGGTATCAACTATGAGAAACATCAAAGAAGCACGATTCCCGAAGTCGATGACCTCAGATCACAGCCAAAGGATCCTAACTTGTGGTATGAATACTATGGGACGAATGGCCACCAGAATGGGGTCTGCCGACATCCCCGGGAAAAAGTCACGACACTATTGAAGAATGGGCATCTAAGAGAATTATTTATTGACTAGGTCAAGAATAATTACGGTCGCAACCGAGATAATGCGGAACCCTCGAAAGTAGGGGAAGATCCCTCGCGCCAGATGATGAACATGATATTGGGGC
>ML390516.1:30038-53328 GCA_005239525.1 Nicotiana knightiana | reverse complement strand
ATCACTATATGACCCTTAATTCACAGTTATTTTGCTCTTACTACCATCTCTTCCCACATCTCCTATTTTAATTTTAAATATCAAAATGCCCTTAAAACGCTTAATATTACAAAAGAGTATACATCGGGGTACATATTGTAGCATTTTGTGGACGTCCTTGCATTTGCCAATTCTCGTGATAAGGTCGTGATCATAAATGCGCAGGTGACTGTGGTTAAATTTGGTGTATATCCTTGTTTTGATAGGCTAAGCAATTGAATTTGTATTTTAGGCCATAAACAATTGAATTGTACGGAACAATGATCACGCCCAACTATACCTTATAAAAAGGACTAAGCGGTCGCTGCAAAAATAATCTGGTTCAAGAGTCCGGAGTCGAATCCCACAGGGAACTAATCTATTTGCTACAACTTTTAGTATCGCTAATGATAAACTCAGACAATTTTCAGAGTTCAAGATTTTATTTGACAATTAACATAAATTATTTAACTCAGGAGAAATGACAATAAAAACTATCAATGAGCAAGAATGAAGTTGAATTCAAGGATAAAAGGATCTAGGGCTATTGATTCCCCAATTGTCGGATTAATTCCTGACATGTTAGCAATAATCTCGCTGTAACACTCTTTAAAGATGATGAGTTCTTGTTTACCGTACTTATCTCTCGATCAAGTACGATAATTTACTAGAAGTATTCTCTCGAACTACTCTAGTTGACAATTTATACAACTCATAAATATCACACCAAAGCTTCGTTATCTCTAATCCCGCTTTTAAATTCAAGTAATTAATGTCTTAACTTACTCGAAAGTGGCGTTATTCAACAAAAATCTAATCAAGTGTTCTTTCTCAAGCAACACTAGATAACTAGACACGATTAATCAATTAGGGCCCTTCAATTAATCACAAGAAACACATAGTTGAACAATTATAGAGTAATAACAGCTCAATTATACCAAAACGTAATCAAGACTTCATCCAACAATAGGTTTCATCAACCCTAGATGACGGGTTTAGCTACTCATACTACTATGTAAGATTACAATGTAGAAAGTCATAACCAACAATGGAAATAAGAAGAAGAAGGTGAAAAACTCGTCATCTAGGGTTGATGAAACACCTATATCACTTCCAAGACTAAACAAAACTACTATTTCGCTTTGCAAACACACGGGGCAAGTTCTAGGCATCAAGTGCAATGCACAGAATACAAAAAGACTCACACACACATGGAACATGACTCACTCCAGATTGGATCATCAAAACACTCTAGTCAGGGTACTTAAGCCAAGTTAAGAACATACAATTTAAGGCACTTTTACAAGAATCAACAATTGAGCCCAAGCGTCACACTAACGTACTTGCTATATTCAAGGCATAACGAAGTTAAGAGATCCTATTTCCATTTCAGCCCATATCTCACGGGTTCCTAACCTTAAAAAAATAAAAACTAACTACACTCGGTTCAAACAAAACCCTTGAAAAAGAACCGTGGCCCAAAGAAAAACCAAGGGGGAATTGATACACTCCTAACAAAAGAAAATCTTTTTGTATTTTTTTTCTTCGACTTTAATCCCTCAAGAAAACTGTCGAATGATATCCATCATCGGGAAAAATCAAACTTTTGAATATTTTTTTTAATATTCAATTAACTAACGAAACTACACTACTCTACATAACTCTATATATACAACATACATACAAAATATCCCCCACCCCACACTTAAAATGGAGGCATGTCCCCATGCCACAAAAATAAAAAAAATGCGAGGTAAAGGAAACTCCCCTGGTACATGAATCCTGGTCGGAGACAGTGCCGGGGTCGAGATGGCAAGCCCTGTCCAGCGCACAAAACCATGCCATGATCTTCTTCTCAGATTTTTCCTTTTGGGTCGCCAGCGCATCAACTCAAGCCCCCAATTCTGTGAAAAAAGTACGCAACCCTGCCATTTCATTCTCTAAGGCCTTCATCCGCGTATTCCGTCTGACCACATATGTTCCCTCAGCCTCCGCAACTTGCTCGTGTGGGGGTTACTCCACCGCAACCTCAGCCTGCCCTTCATCTCCCTCCTCTAGCGCATCAGACTCATCACTATTAGCTCTGCCAGGTACCACAGGATCCTTCCCAATGGTCATTTTATCTGCCCGAAACTTTGGTTCTTTTTTTACTTTTCCATCCACATTCCTATTCTCCGGCACCCATGCTGCCCGGCATAATCTAGTGACTAGTGAAGGGAAGAAGAACCCATACCTATGCACTGGACAACGAATGGACATCTCGTCGTGAATAATCTTAGCCATATCAAAATCATGGCTATTGATAAAGCACCAGATCAGTGCAGCTCGGGGACCGTTCACCTTAGTGGTGTTTGATGAAGGCAGCAGGCGGCTATTAGTGATATACAACCAAAACTTCCCTTCAAAGGTGAGTGAGGCCGAGTGAAACTTCTGCCTCGGCGTAACCCACACTATGTCTTTGTTTGGCATACATATTGTTCTGAAAAACAAGTTCCAGGAGGTTGGTTCACTCCTATACGTATCATAATAGTCTTCCGCCCCACCAAATACTGGAAATCGGTACGCCCTCCTAATGTCGTCGATCAATGCATCAACACTCTTCGGTCGCGCAATGCAGACATGGTCCTCATATTCAGAGCAGTTCGTGTAGAACTCCCGTACAACCATCAGGTTGGCCTCCTCAGGTTCTTCAAAGAAAATACCTAGTCCGCGCCGAACCAACTCCTGATACATATTGGGGCAATCAATCTGGAGGGACCCCTTATTAATGCACTGTTCCGGTATGGGTTTCTAAGGAGCCTTCTGACTAAAATGTTGCTGGGCTGAGCTTAATACAAACCTTGTGCTATCAAACTGAGGCGCATTGGTCGAGGCCCATGCCCGGGACGAGCCTGCATGACCACTAGAAGAGGCACCTGTGGTTCGTCTTTTCTTTGAGAGCGTCATAGTACCTACAAAAGGAATACCACTATCAGTAAAAGGCAGTATGTGTGAACCAATAGCGGTTACTCAGACTTCACCCGTACAATTGGTCACAAATTACATTCACGAACTCAATGTGGCATTTAAACAAACACTTGATGTGCAAATTCACCCCAAATTCCCCAAACACCCAATTATAACCTCAATTCCACCATAAACATACCAATGTCTAATCCAAACCAACAAGATGAAATTCCACTATCCTCACATACCAACAAGTATACTAGTAATACAAAGCACAGAAAAGAACAACAATGACTTCTACTACCTTACAATTAAAAGAGAAGAAGAAAAGGAAAAAAAACTGAAGAAAAAGAAAAATAGAAGCCATGGAACTTACCTGAAGGAGCTTGTAAGGAATAGAGATGGAAGTGATTGAGTAAGGGAGAAGAGGAAAGGGAGGTAGGCTTTGCTTTTGAAATTTTGGGAGAGGGGAGGGTTTGGGCGTGTATGTGTGTGTGTTTAGAGATGAGATTATTTTTGTTTTAGATTTAGGGGAGGAAAGGGGGGGGTCGGTTATTAGTAAGGAAAAAAACAAATAAAAACTAAAGAAAAGAAAAGAAAGGAAAAAAAAAAATATTAAAATTAAAGTAATGAAATAACTTACAAAGCAGCGCCCAGTGCGCGGTCGGTGCACGACCGCGCACGTGAGGCAGTGGAGGTCAAAAACGCGCGGTCAGTGCGCGACCGCACATGTGTAACAGTGTTGGACCAATAGTGCGCGGCCACATGCGCGGTCAGTGCGCGGCCGCGCATCTGTGCCAGAGGGGGTTTGAAAATACGCGGCCTATGCGCGATTGGTGCGCGGCCGCGTACATTGTCCTTCCAAATTCTCCCTTTTTGAGACACCTTTAACCTTTTTCTGGATTGACTTCTTCACCCCGAGTCCTTCCGGCGCGCACAATTTCATCCATGTCATTAATAGACCTGTCAATACTTTTACAGTTGAAAATCAAATACGAAAAATAAGAACAACGAAAGAAAATATATTGAGTTGCCTCCCAAGAAGCGCCTGATTTAACGTCGCGGCACGATGAATTACAACAAACCATGGGTTGCCTCCTAGGAAGCTCCTGATTTAACGTCGCGACACGAAGCATGCTTTCATGATTGCACTTCGCTCACATATTGAGGCTCTTCCAAGGACATCACAACTTTCTCCCCTTTTTCTTCAACCATTCCAAGGTACTGTTTCAACCTTTCGACATTCACTTTAAACCTATTTGTTCCATCTTCGGACTCAATTTCTACTGCTCTACTTGGGAACACTTGCACAACTCTAAATGGTCCTGACCATCTAGATTTCAGCTTACCCGGAAACAATCTTAATCTCGAGTTGTGTAACAACACTAGATCTCCGGGTTTGAAGTTCCGATCTAGAATGTGATTATCATGCATCATCTTCATCCTTTCTTTTGAACAACCTTGAATTCTCGAATGCATGGAACTGGAATTTCTCAAGTTCATGTAGCTCTGTAACTCTACTTGTGCTTGCGGTTTACATATCCAAATTCAACTGCCGCAGTGCCCATAGGGCTTTATGCTCAAGCTCCACCAGAAGACGACATGATTTTCCAAGCACCAACTTGTATGGAGACATATCAATTGGGGTTTCAAATGCTATGCGGTACACCCATAATGCATCATCCAACTTCTTTTCCCAATCAGTCCTTGTCGCATCCACTGTTTTAGTCAGGACACTTTTAATTTCCCTGTTGGACACGTCCACTTGCCCGCTCATTTGTGGGTGGTAAGGTGTGGCAACCTTGTGGAGAACTCCATACTTTTCTAACAGCCTTGCGAACGCTTTATTGCAAAAATGGGTTCCACCAACATTGATTATAGTTCTCGGACTGCCAAAACGTGTGAAAATATTTTTTTAGAAAGCCTGTCACTCCTTTGGCATCATTTGTTGGAAAGGCCACAGCTTCAACCCATTTGGAGACATAGTCAACTGCTACCAATATGTACTTGTTACCATACGAGCTGACAAATGGTCCCATATAATCAATCCTCCACATGTAAAATACTTCCACCTCTTGAATAGTAGTCATCGACATCTCGTGACAACGAGATATGTTGCCTGTCATTTGGCACTCATCACAAATTTTCACCCAAGCATGGGAATCCTTGAATAAAGTCGGCCAATACAAACCTGACTCCAACACCTTCATCGCTGTCCGAATTTCTCCAAAGTGCCCACCATATGGTGAAGCATGGCAAGCCTGCAAAACAGAAGATTGATCTTTCTCGAGGATACACCTTCGGATCATGTTATCTACACATAATTTAAAAAGTAAAGGTCCATCTTTTGTTTTGAATCAAAAAGAGTCCATAGGGTACAATACCGCTTGCCAAATAATTAGAAATATCATCATACCATGGCGTCTCCTCCATTGCTACTGCTAGTAACTTTTCATCCAGGAATGTCTCACTTATATCTTCAACCTCTACTGTCCTTTCAGCTCCCTCCAACCTTGAAAGGTGGTCTGCCACTTGGTTCTCTGTCCCTTTCCTATCGCGGATCTCCAATTCGAATTCTTGTAGCAAAAGAACCCAACAGATCAAGCGTGACTTTGAATCCTTCTTTGCTATCAAGTACCTAAGTGCTGCATGGTCAGTATAAACAATCACTTTTGAACCAATCAAATAAGACCTAAATTTGTCAGATGCAAACACCACAGCCAACATCTCTTTCATAGTCACGGTATAATTGAGTTGTGCACCGCTTAGCGTTCTGCTTGCATAGTAAATTAGGTGCACCAGTTTTTACTTTCGCTGCCCCAGACTGCTCCTATAGCATAGTCACTCGCATCACACATGAGCTCGAACAGTTGCTCCCAGTTGGGTGCAACGATGATTGGTGCAGTCACCAGTCTCTTCTTCAGCTCCTCAAATGATAACTTGCAATCATCAGAGAACACAAAAGGATGATCCTTTTCAAGGATTTTACATAAAGGGTTAGCAATTTTAGAGAAATCTTTTATAAATCCCCTGTAGAACCCGGCATGCCCAAGGAAACTTCTCACTGCCTTGACCGAAGTGGGTGGTGGAAACTTCTCAATCACGTCAACCATAGCATGGTCAAACTCAATACTTTACTGGACACTCGATGCCCCAACACTATACCTTCTTGTACCATAAAATGACATTTCTCCCAGTTCAGCACTAAATTTTTCTCCACACACCTTTTTAACACTCTTCTTAAATTGTGAAGACAGTCTTCGAATGAATCCCCCACCACTGAGAAATCATCCATAAAGACTTCCATAATATCTACAACTATATCAGTGAAAATGTCTCACATACACACCTGAAATGTAGCCGGTGCATTGCATAGGCCAAACGACATTCTCCGAAAGGCAAAGATGCCATACAGACAAGTAAAGGATGTCTTCTCTCTATCTTCATGGTCTATAAAGATCTGATTGTATCCCGAATATCCATCCAAAAAGTAGAAGTGAGACCCCCCAACCAACCTATCCAACATTTGGCCAATGAATGGCAAGGGGAAATGGTCTTTCTGGGTGGCTGTGTTCAGTTTTCTATTATCCATGCAAATTCACCCACCCGTGACTGTACGAGTCGAGATCAACTCGTTATTCTCATTTTGCACAATCGTCATTCAACCCTTCTTTGGCACACACTAAACTGGGTTGACCCAATTACTGTCAGAGATGGGGAAGATGATACCCGCATCTAACCACTTGATCACTTCTTTCTTCACCACTTATTTCATGTTCGGGTTCATCCTTCTTTGATGTTCTCTGGAAGGTTTGTGCCCCTCTTCCAAGAGAATATTATGCATGAAAAAAGCCGGGCTGATACCCTTTATATATTCCATGGTCTAACCAATATCAGTCTTACATTCCTGTAACACCTGTAGAAGTTGTTCTACCTGCACAACTAACAAATCGGATGAGATGAAAACATGTAAAGTAGAGTTAGCCCCTAAGAAAGCGTACCTGAGGTGAGATGGAAGCGGTTTCAGGTCCAATTATGGTGGGTCCTCTATTGTTGGCTTCACGGGTGGTGTTTCTCTTTCTTCTAAGTATAGTGGCTCGAACTGGGGTTCCTTTTTCCAGAACCCTTGACCTTAGAGATCCATGACCCACTCTGCCAACTCTTCACCATCCATATCTTCCTAATTCATCATGCAAGCTTCTAACGGATCTCTGACATTAAGGGTCTCATCCTCCTTTTGTAGTATTACATCCACCGCCTCCACTAGCGAACAATTTGCAATTTCTCTTGGCCTCCTCATCGATTGTTGAACATTGAATATTATTTCTTCATTATTCAACCTTATTTTTAACTCTCTAGTCTCACAATCAATCAATGCTCTCCCAGTAGCTAAGAACGGCCTCCCCAAAATTATTGGTATTTCTTCGTCAACTTGACAGTCAAGAATAACAAAGTTGGTAGGAAATACAAACTTCCCCACTTGGACGAGCACATCATCCAGAATTCATGTTGGCCTTTTGACTGTGCGATCAGCTAGTTGCAACAACATTGAGGTCGGTCTAGCTCTGCCAATGCCTAATTTTGTATAGATTGCCAAAGGCATCAAGTTGATACTGGCTCCTAAGTCACACAATGCTTTTTTAGCAAAAGCATAACTTCCAATTGTGCATGGGATAGTGAAACTACCGTGATCAGAAAATTTTTGAGCCATAGGTCTTGTCACTACCGCACTATAAGTTTGAGTTAGAGTTATAGGTCTTGGAAGTAAAATTTTCGAGACATCAGATCCTTCATCATTTTCGCATATCCTGGTATTTCCCTCAAAGCATCCATAAGCGGAATATTAATTTGAATTTGTCTAAGCATTTCCATGAATTTCCTGTATTGATCATCTTTCTTTTTCTTTGCCAACCTTTGAGCGAATGGTTCAGGAGTTAGCTTCTTCCCACTGCTTGGTGTCTTTTCTTTATTAAGAGTCTTTTCCACCACCTGTTTTAGGAGATGTTCAATTTCATTCAACTTGCCTTTGTCAACTTGTGCCTATTCAATTACAACCTCTTTGAGCTTCGTTGACTCGTCGGTCTCTAATGTCACTGTAGTAATTAGCACTGCGTGTCTACTAGATCGAGCAACTTCTTGCTCTCTGTCTAAATCTCTTCCATTCCTGAGACTCACTGCCATTAACTGATTTGGGTTCTGCTCCTTTGGATTGATGTTTGTGTCTGCAGGAAACTTTCATTGTGGGCGATTGTTCAAGGCCATAACTAGCCTAATAGAGCTTCAATGCCTTTAATAGCCGAATCATGCGCGACTAACATTTCTTGCATCTTTCCATTTTTGCCAATGAGTTGTTGCAGCATGCCCTTAATTTCTATCATACTACTGTCATCCTGTCTGGTCACCTGCTATTGATGAGGTGGTTAGTAATCCAACTATTGTTGGTTCTGCTGATTGTAGCCATGCTGCCTTTGATAAGGCATGACTTGGCCTTGTGGTAGTGCTCCCCTTAGAATGGTATTGTATTGTTGCTGGGTTGGTCTGTACTGCTGATTTTGAGGCCCCCATTGCTGTCCACCTTTCCTCTAACCCCCAAAATTATTAACGTAATTCATGTCTTCTAGGAAGCCCTGGTATTATTCTCTCCACTCCACGAGCGAACATATGACTGATTTATACAAGGAGTGCATAGGCCTCCATTTGTTGTATCAACAATGTGCACCTGTTTTGTACCCATCTTATCAATTTTCTTTGTCAACAAGCTCATGTGGGTCATAAGAGTGGCTATATTTTCCGCATTTGTATTGTTTGGGTCAAAAGCAACAGAATGCACTATTGGATTGAGTGTTGTATCTCTCGTCATCCAGCCTGAATTTTGAGCCATCTTGTCAAGAAGAATCTTACACTCTGTGAATGTTTTGCTCAAGAATGCAACCCCGGCTGAAGCATCTACATTTGGCCTTCAGACTGTCAGCCAAACCCATATAGAATATCTGTCCTAGCATCTGATCCGGGATGCCATGTTGTGGACACTTCACCAGCATACCCTTAAACCTCTCCCAGGTTTCCTATACAATTTCAGTCGGTTTCTGCCTGAATTGCAATATCTCATCAATTTTCCTCGTAGTTTTGTTGGGTGGATAGAACTTGTTTAAGAACTAGTTGACTAGTTTCTCCTAAGTAGCAATGGAGTTTATTGGGAGCGAATTCCTCCAAGTTTGAGCCTTCCCAGTCACTGAGAATGGGAACAGTAATAATGTGATTGCTTCAGGAATCACATTCGATTATCTTTGAGTGACACAAATTGATAGAAAATTTTTCAGATGTTGTTGTGGGTCTTCGATGTATGACCCAGAGAACAACCCTTTATTCTGCAACAAGTGTAGCGTGTTGTTGGTAATCTGAAACGTCTCTACTTGTATCGGAGGGACTACAATTGGAGTGGCCAGGTTATCAGCAGTTGGTTGCTCCCAATCATAAAGAGCAGCTTCCGGCACAAGAGGTGCTACCACTCCGATGTTTGGGTCAACTTGATCATTCCTATTGTTCCTGTTGACATTCTCAACATCATCCATTTCAATTTCGAGTTGTTCATTTTGTTTTAGTTGTTTTCCCTTCTTGTTAGCCCGATTCAATGTCCTGGATGCTTTCTCGGGATCTGAGAGTCCTTCAAAAATTTCGTCAGTTCTCAAGGAGCATCTAAGCATGCACCTAAGTCACAGAATAGTTCAAACGTGAGAATTTCAATGGAAATATTTTTAACACCACGGAAAATTGATCTAAACTAAAAATCCTAGAAATTCTTCAAACTTGTAATAAATAACGCCGTTAGTTCCCCGGCAACGGCGCCAAAATCTGATCACGCCCAACTATACCTTATAAAAAGGACTAAGAGGTCGCTGCAAAAATAATCCGGTTCAATAGTCCGGATTCGACTCCCACAAGTAACTAACCTATTTGCTACAACTTTTAGTATCGCTAATGATAAGCTTAGAAAATTTTCAGAGTTTAAGATTTTATTTGAGAATTAACAGAAATTATAAAACTCAGGAAAAATGACAATAAAAACTATCAATGAGCAAGAATGAAGTTGAATTCAAGGATAAAAGTATCTAGGGTTATTGATTTCCCCAATTTTCGAATTAATTCCTGACACGTTAGCTATAATCTCGCCGTAACACTCTCTAAAGATGATGAGTTCTTGTTTACCGTACTTATCTCTCGATCAAGTACGATAATTTACTAGAAGAATTCTCTCGAACTACTCTAGTTGACAATTTATACAACTCATAAATATCACACCAATGTTTCGTTCTCTAATCCTCCTTTTAAATTCAAGTAATTAATCTCTTAACTTACTTGAAAGTGGCGTTATTCAACAAAAATCTAATCAAGTTTTCTTTCTCAAGAAACACTAGATAACTAGACACGATTAATCAAGGTCCCTTCAATTAATCACAAGAAACACATAGTTGAACAATTATAGAGTAATAACGGCTCAATTATACCAAAACGTAATCAAGACTCCATCCAACAAATGGTTCCATCAATCCTAGATGGCGAGTTTAGCTACTCATACTACTATGCAAGATTACAATATATAAAGTCATAACCAACAATATAAATAACAAGAAGAAGGTGAAAAACTCGTAGAAGAATTCTCCGTCTTGCTTCTTGTGTTCTTGCCTCCAAAGTTCTTCTAAAAACAGAGATACCCTCTTTTTAGGCGAACATGGCTTCATATAGGTCAAGTTTGGTCGCCTTTGAAATTACAAAATTAGCCTTGGACTATTTTTCTCGGAAACATGTGTGCGTCCGCGCATTGACCGCGCATCGATCGTGCACTTTGGCCAGTATGCGCAGCCCAGTGCGCGGCGCACCTGGAACAATTTTTGCAGTCTTCTTTATTCTTCTTTTTAGGCGCGCTAACCTTCTTTGATCATCAAATGGGTTCCCAATTTATTTCTTAAGCTTTTAATTGGCCTTCAATGCTCCATATTAGCTCCAAAACGCTCTTTGACGTCTACATAGCCCGGAATTGCTCTTGCAAAGCATAAAGTTCTCAATTAGAGAAATTTCTTATAATTTAGCACTCAAACATCAATAAAGTACAACCAAGTTAGAGTGAAAATAGTGGCTCAACTACATAATTTATAGCCTACTATCAAGCAACTAAAAGGTTTTGAAGTAAAATTGAAGAAACATACGATGTGCAAATTGAAAAAGAGTCTTTATATGCTGAAACAAGATCCAACACACTGGTACAAGAAGTTTGACTCATTCATGAACAAGTAAACGTATGCAAAGACTTTTTCATATCCATATGTATACTATAAGAAATTTTCTGACAATAACTTTATCATCTTGTTGTTAAACGTGGATGCCATGTTGATTGTAGGATAAGATAATAAGTTGATTACTAAGTTGAAGAAATATTTATCCAAGTCATTTGAAATGAAAGACTTGTGTTTGGCACGATAAATTTTAAAAATAGGGTTGTCCGAGATAGGACAAATAGAAGGTTGTTGTTGTCATAAAAGAAGTATATTGAACGTGTGCTTAAACGCTTCAACATGATGAATACTAAACCAGATACCACGCTTATTCCTGATTATGTATTTGAGAAAAATAATATGTCCTACAACAAAGGAAGATAAATAAAGCTTGGCTAAAGTTCCATATTCCTCTGCCTTTGGGTGTTTGATGTATGTAATGGTATGTACCATACCTAATATTTCTTATGATGTCGGTATTATAGCATGTTTATTCATAATCCTGAGAAAGAGCATTGAGAAGCTGTAAAGTCGATGTATATTCAGGTATCTAAAAGAAACTCGGATGAATGCTTGTGTTTTAGGAGATCAGATCCAGTCTTGAAAGGCTATTCAGTTCCTGATATGGCTGGTGATCTTGATAATTAATAGAAAATCTACTATTAGATATCTATTTAAATTGTTAGGGGGAGCTATATAATAGTAGTCTAAATTGCATAAATGCGTTTCACTTTCAACAACTAAAACAAAGTATATTACAACTACAAAAGCTGGCAAGCAAACGGTACGGTTCAAGTGGTTTCTTCAAGAACTTGAATTGTATCAAAAGGAGTTGTTGTCTCTTGTGCAGTCCAAGTGCAATAGACTTGAGCAAGAACTTCATGTATCATGCAGGAACAAAGCATATAGATGTGACATTGAAATTCTTGCAGATATGTTGACCAAGGTAATACTGAGAGACAAGTTTTACTATATAAACTGCGAACAACTTGCCGGCATGAGCTCTAAGTGAGAAACTAAAGATACCTCCTTTTAGAACGTGAGAGTGGAGGGAAAGGTTTGACGATCCAACCCACGCCCATATGAAAGGAAGATGACTTCCTTTAGTTTGAAATGTCAAGCCAAGTAAGTTAATAGTAAATAAGATTTGTATGACAAATCATTTTTTGGTTTCATAATATGGCATTTGACTTTTGCCATTAACAATAGTCTTTAATGAAATCAATGAAGTGATTTTAGCACTATAAATAGGTGCATATCAGTGTAAAAATCCTTAATATAGTGAAATCAATACTTCTTTCAGGCCGTGGTTTTTCTTTATTCATAATAGCTTTTCACATAAAAATTTCGATGTCCTTGTTACTCTTTTTAATTACCATTGATTTTGTATAACACCCTAGAAGCGAAGTGCAACACCTTTGCCAATTCCCAGAAAAGTTTCAAATGCATGATATTTCT
Organism: Nicotiana knightiana; assembly: GCA_005239525.1. NCBI lineage: Eukaryota > Viridiplantae > Streptophyta > Magnoliopsida > Solanales > Solanaceae > Nicotiana > Nicotiana knightiana. The sequence continues at coordinate 40,636 of ML390516.1, read as the reverse complement.
AAATATGACGGGACATCTGACCCACCGGACCATATTACTGAATTCACTATAGGCGTGAAGAGAAACGATTTAACCAAGTAGGAGATTGGTTTTGGTTAAGAAATTTGGAAAAACTCTCATAAAAGGGGCATTGAAATATTACTCACTCTTACTTGAAAACTCCATTGATTTTTTTGCTACGCTTGCAGATTCATTTATAAAGGCACATTTGGGGGCTCAGAAAGTTGAAAAAAGGATGGAGGATGTCTTCAAAGTTAAACAAGGAAGTACAAAATTGCTCAGAGAATTTGTAGTTAGATCCCAACGTGAGAGAATGATGCTGCCGTGAGTACCTAATAACTGGGCAGCTATGGAATTTACAAGCAACTTGAAGGAGGAAAGTTCAGAAGTGTTGAAGAGGTTGAATGAAACTTTATGGGAGTTTCCTACAACAACTTGGAATGATGTATACAACCAATACAACACGAAGTTGTCGATAGAAGAAGATACGGTTACACAACCAAGGGGTGATGGAAGAACATGTTCAAAACGCTCAGAATCAGAGAGAAGGTTTAGTAAAAATAGGTACAAACCTTACATGGAAACCGTGGGGAGAGACTCCTGACCTAAATAAGAGAATGCACGATTTGATTTAAGATCAAGGCAAAAAGAGGCGAGTTCTGCTTCAAGATTCAAAAAGGAGCGAGATTCCCGAAGCAACGATTCCAGTACTCATGCGAGAATAGGAGATTATAATTTTAACGTTAGCGCCTCTGAATTGGTGGCGATTCTACGAGGAATGGGAGATAAAGGGTGATGGTCTATAGAGATGAGATCAGATCCAAACAAAAGAAATCCATATTTCTGGTGCGAGTTTCACAATGATCGTGACCACAAAACGACAGACTGTAGGGTTTTGCAAGGGGAGGTCGAACATCTATTAGACAAGGTTATCTTACTAATCTGTTCAGTGAGAAAGGAGACAATCATACATGAAAAATAGGCAAGAACACGCAAAGCCTCCATCACCAAAGAGAATAGTCAACGTCAAAATCAGAGGAGATAACATCAATAGGGTAACATATACAACTGCAAAAAAGACATCAAAAGTTATTGTCACTCACAGGAAACGAGTTTGTCAAGTATTGGATGGTGACAATATAATGTTTGATGATGAAGATGCAGATGACTTGATGATTCCTCACAATGATGAACTAGTAATAACTTTACGTGTACATGATATTAATGTAAAATGAGTTTTGATTGACCCATGTTGCTCAGTGAATATCATTTTACTGAGGGTGGTAAATGAAGTGCAAGTTAATTATAAGGTCATACCAAAGGCACAGTCTTTTTCTTGATTTGATCATTCAAGTGTAATTACAAAAAGGGAAGTTTTACTGGCTACATTTGTAGAAGGAGTCATCAATGATACAAAGTTCCAGGTAATAGACACGGACATGGCCTATAATATAATCTTGGGAAGGTCATGGATTCATGGTTATGATGTCGTCCCGACCACGTTGCATCAAGTTGTCAAATTCCCTTCACAATGGGGAATCAGACAAATCTCGGGTGATCAACAAGCTTCACGGAGCATTAATTCAGTGGTGATTGCAAATAAAATAGCCAATTATGCAGATGCAAAATAGCAATTAAGAATTCAGTTGGGGACGCTTCTTTCCATACCTGAACTAAAAAAAACATACGAGGTCACACTGATGTCGATTCAAGACCTGACGTGATACAAGAGCAAGAGGAAAAATAGACATTAAAACAACCACAGAGAAGCTCAAAGCTATGGTATTATTTTTCCACTGGCCAGATAGAAAAGTTTGCATCAGAGAAAATTTGAGCCCAGAAATTAAAGGTAAGTTAATTGAACTTTTACGTACTAACGTAGATTGCTTTTCTTGGTCGCATTCATATATGGCAGGTATACCACCAGAGGTGATGACTCATAAGATAAATGAGGATCCGTTACACCCACTTGTCAAACAAAAGAAAAGGAATCAAGGGGCCTTCAAAAATCAAGTGATCCAGGATGAGGTACAAAAGCTTCTGAAAATTGATTCAATACGAGAGGTAAAGTACCCTGATTGGATAGTTGATACTGTTGTGGTTCCAAAAATAATGGAAAATGGCGAGTCTGTGTTGATTATATTGATTTAAATAAGGCTTGTCCTAAAGATTCATTTCCTTTACCACATATAGGCCACTTAATTGATTCTACTACAGGTAACGAGCTTTTATGCTTTTTAGATGCTTATTTTGGTTAAATTAAGATAATAATGGACCCTTTAGATGAGGAAAAAACCTTGTTTATCATAGACAGTGGGACCTATTTCTACAAATTCATGCCATATGTTTTGAAAGATGCTGGAGCTATATATCAAATATTGGTGACCAAAATATTTGAAGAACACATGGGAAAGACTATGGAGGTTTACATAGACGGAATGTTGGTCAAGTCAGCATAGGCAGGGGATCATTTTCAACATTTGGCTGAGACTTTTGAAATTCTTCTCAAGTACAGCATGAAGTTGAATCCAGAAAAATGCGCCTTTGGCGTATCTTCCAGTAAAGTTTTAGGTTTTCTTGTTTCTAAGTAGATCCCGCATAGATCAAAGCTATTGAGGAAATACCATATGCATTAATGATAAAGAAAGAAATATGGAGATTAACAGGTAGAATAGCAGCTCTAGGAAGGTTTATATCCAAGTCATCGGAAAAATGCTTTAGGTTCTTTTCAGTATTGAAAAAGTAAAATCAATTTGAATGGACTGACGAGTGTCAACAAGCTCTAAAGGACTTAACGGTGTATCTATAAAATCCACCTCTCTTAGAAAAACAAAAAGACGGAGAAAGGTTTCTCATCTACCTTGTTTTATCAAAAGTATCGGTAAGCGCGGTATTGGTACGTGAAGATAAAGGTAAACAATCTCCGATCTATTATTTTAGTAAGTCTTTACTAGATGCTGAGACACGGTATCCTCACCTAGAGAAACTTGCTTTAGCTTTAATTATGAGATCAAGGAAGTTACGACCTTACTTTCAATGTCATCCTATTTATGTTATAAGTGTTTTTCCATTAAGAATTATCAGGAAGATTAGCTAAGTGGGCTATAGAACTCAGTGAATATGATATTATATGTTTAGAACTTCTATAAAATCTTTGATGTTAGAAGATTTCGTAGTAAATTTTATCTCAAGCTTAGTTCTAAAAGCAGAAAAAGAGCTACGAATATTTACCGGAGTTAATCTAGAGACTTGGACCTTATTTACTGATGGTTCTTGAAATATTAAAGGAGAAAGTTTGGGGATTGTTTTGATCCCATCCTCGGGAGAAATAATAAGACAGGCGGTAAACTGTTACCCAATTACTAACAATGAAGTAGAGTATGAAGCTGTGATTGCAGGCCTGAAACATGCACATGAGCTCGGTATTGAACAAATTGTGATCAAAAGTGACTTGCACCTAGAAGTGAATCAAATGCAGAGGAATTACGTGGCAAGATAGACATGAATCCAGTAGTATCTCAAAAAGTTACGTGTTCTTAGGCAGTTCCAACCATGGAAAGTTGTACAAATACCTAAGGAGGAAAATACAGTAGTAGACACATTGGCAAATCTAGAAAATGTTGTTGTGCTATATCTATTTCATTCAACCCTCGACCAAACCAACAATCAGGTAAATTTCAATAATTTAACTTGGGAATGGAGAAACAAATTTCTGAAAATTTTGCAGTATGGTATTTCCTGAGGATAAATAAAAATCCCGATTGTTACGGTTGAAAGATGCTCAATATCGCTTAATTCGTGAGGAATTATATCACAAAACGTTTGGTGGAACTTTAGCACGATGACTTGGACCGTCACAAATGGAATATGTGATGAGAGAAGTACATGAGGGGCATTATAACAATCATGCCGGGGTAGGAGAAAGATCGTTGGTGAAGACACTAATAAGAGAGTGATACTATTGTCCCGCCCCGATATCCCCCGAAAGCTGTCTTTGACATGTGACAACTCTTTTAAGAAGGTATTAAAAGAGAAGAGTCGCCACCAAAAGATTTTTAAGGAGAGTTAGGGCACCCATTTGCAAATAAGTCTGTTTCACTAGTCCGTGTCACCAAATATCGGGTAAGGGCTCAGATTACCTCAAAGAGAAGGTGTTAGTCACTCTTCGAGGTCCACAACTATGGTTCCCGACCAAACCTTAAACTACGTGGATTATGTGATTAGGCTAGCTGATCGAATAAACAAAGGGAAATAAAAATGTCGAAGAGTCTTATCTTAACACATGAGAATCGATACAAATCTTTAATGATTACAAGGATACAACTACATTGGTTATGTTAGGTGACTGCGCATAAATAACAAGTATATAAAGAAAGGGGGTCTTAGTTTTTTAGCCTAAAAGATCACCCCGTGCAAGATAAATAATACTTCGCAACTCCCTTAAGGTAGGGGATTGCTCATATTATTCAGCGGGCACAGACTATCATCTCCTGCTACCTAATTACTATATTGAAGTTGTTACTTAAAGGCGCTCTAATTCAATTCTAAAATGTACCCTATGCATGCACTAGCCATCCAAGACCTGCGGTCCAGGAGACTTTGGACCTCTATTTGGGTGGTTCTAGACTTTACCTAGGTTGCTCGAAATGATAAAACTAATCCCGCATTAAAAACATATAGGACTTCACATAATGACAACAAATGACTTATGTTCACCTCCACACATAAGAAAGGAATGCACGCGGGCATAACTGGTCGTTAAGTCATACAGGTATAATTTCTAGGTGATGCTGATTTCCAAACTTTGCAAACAACGTTGTAATTTCTGAATTTGCAGAGCATAGGTATTACTAACCTTATAGGCATGATATCTATGTATTGCGCAGTTAGGCAGTGAAACAACTCGATAACCCAGTATTGATAGCGTTAAGTTCATAAACATTACTTCTAGGCGAGTGAGAGTATCCTATATGCAATATTTCTAACGTCTGACAATTGGACTTGATTTTATAGGTCTTATCCCTATAGGCATGTCATCTAAGTGGGACACTACAATCAAAATAGCAGAAGAGGGTGATTGATCAGTTAACCCTATAGTCATGATATCTAGATGAGTGTAATCGAAGCTTGTATATTCCATCCTATAGGCATGCTGTCTAATAACTAAACAAGTAGTTATTGGCTATTGGTTCCTATAGACATTTTTTCTAATGGTGCACATCAATAGACATGGAAACAGGTACAACACTTACTCAAACTAATATGCCTTGCATTGTGTACAAGTATTAGACAAGTTAAGTGAAGTGTGTGATTTCCTATAGGCATGGTTTCTATGTATGTACAAAAATAAAGCATGTCGAACAAGGTAGCAATAAAGCAGGTAAATCCTATAGGCATGCTCTCTACCCGTTTATGCGAGCATTGTAAGATACCCATTCCCCCCCAATTTCATTAACACCCCAACTATTTGTTTACAAATTATTACAGGCCTAGATTAAAATAATTACAAGCTCAAAATAATGATCACAAGCCCAACTAGAAGCACCACAGGACCAACGTAAATACAGAATACCCACTGGCGGCTTCTGGGCCTTAAACTAATTGTGGAGCCTTAGGTGATGAACAGACCCACACTCTAGGTGGTTATTAACATGCTTCAGTTTTGAGTATCCAACTAGCCCAACAGCTAGGTCCAAACCATAAGACCGCTCCCTTTCTTTCCCATGGAATACTTAAAGAGACATAAAGACACAAATGACAAACTAAGTACTAGGCCAGCTAAACAAACTTTAAGATGTACGGACTTTATCCCTTAAACTATAACTGACAGAGAGTAGAGGTTTCCAGACCAAGGCACAAAAATGAGGCTACAAAAAACTCCTTACAAACACATATGGCGTAGATAGAAACATTCTCTCAACGACATGTTAAAACATTATTGGACAGCAAAGCAGAAATTCAAGGTAGGCATGATTCCAAACTAATCTCAGTAGGACTCTAGACGTATGATTCTTGACATGGTGTCCAAAAGTCATAATCAAAACAAACAAAGGGGAAACAGTCTCACAAGATAAACTTTGACAAGAGAGCCTATTGATCACAACTAAGTCGTAGAATTTAACATGTGAAATGGACAGGTAAGCATCCATGACAAACGAGAATAAGCTAATCTTTAGATTAGTAAGGCAAATATACTTTACATGAAAAAGGCTAAGACTTATTCTAGTTGAAATAGGGAGAATATGCTAAACATATATTGGAATTCACCCTAGGAGTCTTAAGTAGTCAGTGAGCACACAACATCAAAGCAAAGAAACAAGTCTGCCTGGGAATTATAACAATATTGGCATAGGGAATCCATATAATCACAGGGTGATTTCAGGGAGGTAACAAGTTGTACATTAAAGTCTTAGCAAACACACATTCAAATAAGTTCTGGGCATGCATTAATTCCCTAAGAGAATCTAAGTCATGGATTCATGATAAGAAACAAACCTTAAGTAATAAGTTAAACTTAACATGAAGATGAGCAATCAATTAGGTTGGACACTTATAATGGGCATGTATTAAGACTAACAGTGGCAAAAAAAACATATTAGGCTAAGCATTTAGACTGTTTTGTCACATGATTTGCAGTAAAACAACAAGTTATTTATAAGGATTCAACAGGAAGAGAGTAACTATGAGCAAGGACATAGTCTCCTAAGGGTTTTAGTACAAGAAATCAAAAAATGGTGCAACAAGCATTAATTAATTTTTAGTTACGAATCAAACATGCATCATGAATCAACTTAGCTAGCCACATATGAGTTAAAATCATGACCTGAATAGAATTGAAGCTATTGGAACTATAGAGTAGTATTAAACAAGTAGAAATGTGTACGAAGTTGTACAATATCGAAATTAACTCAGGGAAATCCAAGTAGCACTAGTGCACATAACATAAACACAAACAGAAAGAAGTAGAATTGCGAGAGTATAAGGTACTAACCCGTTGCAAACAAACTGAATAAACAATGAGAAACTCAAAATCTCAGGAATAGCAGTGACTGTAGACGAATAATGAAATCTCAAATCTCCAATGTTTCAGAGTTCACAAGAGCCTCGAAGTGGGCTCCGAGCAGTGCTTGCACTGGAGGAGGCTAATGAACAGATTCCGGTGGCCTTAGATTTCAGCCGACCATAATCGAAGTCTTGGAATAGTATAGAATGAGTGAGGGTGAGAGAATAGTGGTAGTAATAGTAGTTAACTCATAAAAGATCCCCCTTTAGGGGAGATGGAAAAAAGGTTTATATAGTGAGGTAAGAAATCAAGTAAACATGAAGAAAAAAATCACATTCAATCAGTAAGTAATCATAAAGGAAAGAAATCAAACTCCAAACCCAAGTTAGGATTTAATACTCAAAAATCCGCCAACGGGTATGAAGAATCAGGCCTTTTTTCATGTACATGGACGAAATATTGTCCACATCTCCAAGATTGAGGTTGATTCCAGTCCGATATAGAGATGGTATTTACCAAAATTTGACAAATACCTAAGTAATACCATAAACGTGTGACCAGTAGCGGAGAAACATAGATATGGTAACGAATAATGGCGGAATCCCATTATCAACGGGCTTAAGTGAAGGAATTAAGGGATAGGTGGTTGGGTTCTTCAGAAGAGAGAAAAGGAGTAGAGATGGTTCAGAGGCGACTGTCTCTGAAGAATGGGGCTAGGGTTTGGGGATGATGTAATAAAAAATGTGGGGTTATTGTGGACCGTTGATCTCTCCGTTGAACTTGGGAGATCAACGGTCTGGATTAAAGAATAGGCGGGGCAGGTCGTTTGAAGAGGGTCACAACCAGGTCAGTCTCAGGGGTTGTTTGGATTGAGCTTTGGGGTTATTGGGTTGGCTTGGCATGTGGGCTGATAGATTGAGTCCAAAAGTGGCTCCAAATTGGGCTACAAAATAAATACACAAAAAATAATTATAAGAGGTAATTAAAAAATAATAAAAATATTATTTATGTAGTAAGATTCCTTTAAAATAACATTTTAACATTATAATAATATATAATTATATAAAATAAATTAAATATTATGAAACATATATTTGGATTCAAATAACAAATTTGGATGATTAAGTCATCACAAAATCATTTAAAGGGAGAATTAATACAAATTCAAATAATAAAAGTACAAGAAAATCTATTTTAAAGCTTCAAAATTATGGAAATTCATTTAAAATAGTTATACGAATCCTATAAATTAGGTAATAATGAAAAATAAAGTATATGTGACACTTATAAAAACATAAGGGCAAAATATGGTATCAACATCCGCCCTTCTTTACTCGAAAATGATGAACAAGTTGTCGGGTAAAGAAAATGATGATCAATTTTGTCCGAAGTGAGTGGAGAATGAAATGGGGGATGAACCCTGGTTCTTGAGTTGCCTACATATCCCTGGCATTACGGGAGTCAGGCCGTGTGTAGTTCTGGATCCAACGGCGAACGAAACTGATGGAATTATGATAAGAGTGGTCGTATGTTTTGAAAAGGATTTTTGGATGCGTTATTATCGTGATCAACGGATGATTTCAGGTGGAGCTATGAATAAGAATTTGATTGTTGTAGATGTATAAGGCAGATATTTGAACGGTTATGGAACAAGGGGTAATCAACTGCTGATTATCAGTTACATTTGAGGTGATCGAAGGATGCTGAACATTGTGAATGAAAACTGGAGCACAAATTGCTCCTGTTTGTAGAACGGTTACCTCCCCAGTTATCTGCAAAACTTTAAAACACGATGAACGTGAATATATATGGGTGATTGCAAAAATTTAAACATGATGCAAATTCCTTTCGGACCACGAGAGTTGTCTTTGGACGATGAGGATGATGTCCTTAGACTATGACGTCCTGGGCCATGGAGCGTATAATAAGGGATTCGTAGGCCATCAAATGGTGTCCTCGGGCCATGAGGATGGTTCCTCTAGACTATGACGCCTTTGAATAATGATATGCAGTTTTGAGAGATCCTCAGGCCATGATATGGTGTCTTCAGGCTATGAGGATGGTGCCTTCCGACTACGACGCCTTCGGACAATGTGCCGATGTTTCAGCCCGTGAAATGCAAGTGTGTCGTAATATCGATAATTTGATAGAGGAAATAGGTGATTCTTTACCACACACGTGCTTAACCGTGTTTGAGATGGGGGGAGTGCTTAGCCCTATGCAGATAATGAGGGCAATGATTACCCTTATGTGAATGAAGGCAATGTTTAGCCTTATGTAATGATGGAGGCAATGCTTAACCTCATGCAAAGAATGGGGACAATGCTTAGCCTAATATAAGGGAAGGCAGTGCTTAGCCTTATTCAATAGTGGAGGCAGTGCTTAGCCTCATGCAATGTAGCAAAGACAGTGCTTAGTCTCGTGCAAGGTAAGGCAGTGCTTAGCCTTATGCAATAATAGAGGCAATGCTTAGCCGCATGCAGGGAATGGAGACAATGCTTAGTCTCATACAAGGGAAGGCAGTGCATAACCTTATGCAATAATGAAGGAAGTTCTTTTTTTAACCAAAGAATTAGACCCTTTGACTAAAGCTTATTTTTAATATGAATACGGGTTACTGATAATCAAGATACTGGAGAAAAATGAATAATAGACAATATTGCAGAAATATAAAGTTGATTGTATTCGAGAATCACATGCCTTTACAAGCTGTATTCTCCTACCTTACATAAGAGATTCTTACAACGTACAACTCTTGCTATGGTACCTCATTAATGACTAATTATGACATTAATGAGATGTTACAAAGGATAACGGTAATTGGGGTTCAGTTACATAACGTTCGAGTAATTAGTTGTGGGTCCTTGAATCTGCTCGTAGCTTTGTCTAGATTCATTCTGACCGTGCCTCTCTCCCATTTTGATCAAGTTGAGTTTCCCGTGGCTGATAAGTTCGTGGGTTTATTGAACCGTGCCTCTTTGTACCGTGTCTCTTCAAGGAGTAACATCCAGCTGTTGCATTTTCCTGTGTCCACGTGACTGGCTGAGTTGTCAAAAGCTGGCTTATGTGTGAAACTCTTTTTTACCAATACAGATAGTGCCCCCACTTACCATATATTTACCGATTAATATTTGGTAAGTGGATATTCATTTATGGCGGGAATATTTTGCCACCACTTTTCCTTGAATTATTGTATCCTTCTATGCACCACAGGCGTCGTTTGTCACTTCCATTTAATGCTCATACCACGTGTCCTTTCCGGATTGGTTCTGCATTTACTCAGCACCTTTTGGGACTTTTTGCGGTTGTGCCAGTTCCGAAGTGACATCTTCAATTATGACTTTTCATCATTATTTTCCTTTTTCTTCATGTTTAACGATTGTCTTCAAGTATAAATACATGTTTTCTTTTCTTTACTTCCACGAAACACTTTTCTAACTTTGTCTTTTGTAAAGAACTTTCTTCTTTGCCTTTGTAAACATGTCTTCTTCAAACCAACCTCAAAGAGTAATAGATATTGAAAGTTTAGCGCCTTCTTCTGCTCCGACTAGGAGTTGGAGGGGTGGTAGACTTAGAAGTCTAGGATCCACTCCTT
>ML390516.1:4237-21669 GCA_005239525.1 Nicotiana knightiana | reverse complement strand
GGATATCGCGTCCCGAGGGTCCTAAGTAAGGATCGTACCTGTTTTTACCTGATCTTCTATCTGATTCAGGACGTCTGGATCTGGAATGATCTTCATCTCTCGAACGAGCAATGATATCTTCTCCAATTCTGAGTTTAGTACTGTACTTGTTATATACATCGTTCCATGTTGTAGCAGGGAATTCTCGTAGACTCTCCTTAAGTCGCCTCGTGGCTTCTGAGCTTTTATCGTTCAGGTTGCTCGCAAATGCCATGGCTGCCCAATTATCAGGCCCTCTGGGTAACTGCATTCTTTCTCGTTGAAATCTGTCTACAAACTCACGAAGTAGTTCCGTGTCTCCTTGTTTTATTTTGAATATGTCTTCCATTCTCTTCTCAACTTTTTGTGCACCAGAGTGTGCTTTTATAAACAAATCTGCAAGCTCAGCAAAAGAGTCAATAGAATTTTCAGGGAGAAGAGAATACCAGGTTAGGGCCCCTTTGGTAAGTGTTTCCCCAAATTTTTTGACAAGGACTGATTCAATCTCTTGTTTTGTTAAGTCGTTGCCTTTTACCCCAGTAGTGAAAGCAGTCACATGGTCGCGTGGGTCAGTTGTTCCATCATATTTGGGAACGTCAGTCATTTTAAACTTCTTGGGTATAGGCAAGGGTGTCGCACTTGGCTTCCAAGGTTGTTGAGAATATCTATCAACATCGATGCCTTTGATGATAGGTGGTACTCCAGGAATTTGTTCGATGGTTACTCATTAATGACTAATTATGACATTAATGAGGCGTTACAAAGGATAACGGTAATTGGGGTTCAGTTACATAACGTTCGAGTAATCAATTGTAGGTCCTTGAATATGCTCGTAGCTTTGTCTACATTCATTATGACCGTGCCTCTCTCCCATTTTGATCAAGTTGAGTTTCCCGTGGCTGATAAGTTCGTGGGTTTATTGAACCGTGCCTCTTTGTACCGTGTCTCTTCAAGGAGTAACGTCCAGTTGTTGCATTTTCCTGTGTCCACGTGACTGGCTGAGTAGTCAAAAGCTGGCTTACGTGTGAAACTCTTTTTTAACAATACATGCTTAGCCTCATGCAAAGAACAAAGAAAATTATTAGTCTCATAAAAGGAAAGGTAGTGCTTAGCCTTATGCAATGATGGAGGCATCGCTTAGCCTCGTACAAAGAACGGAGACAATGCTTAGTCTCGTGCAAGGGAAGGTAGTGCTTAGCCTTATGCAATAATGGAGGCAGTGCTTAGCCTTATGCAATGATGGAGGCAGTGCTTATCCTCGTACAAAGAACAGAGACAATGCTTAGTCTCGTACAAGGGAAGGCAGTACTTCGCCTTATGCCAGAAAGGTAGTGTTGAGCCTTATGCAGTATGGAGGCAGTGCATAGCCTCATGCGGAGAGTGGAGACAATGCTTAGTCTCATGCAAAGAAAGGCAGTGCTTAACCTTATGCAATGAATGGGGGCATTTCTTAGCCCTATGCAAGAAGTGCAATGATTAAATGTGAGAGGGCAAAGTATTTATTAGCTTGGCACGTTTGTGCTTGGTGACTTCTGTCAAAATGAAGATTGTGATCTTGTTGTGTGCATATATTTGCAAACGTCCTTGTTATATTCCTTGTGCCTGTATCCAAAGGAAAATTGCGAGTTTGGAGGGGTGAAAGGTTGGTTCGTGATTGCGATTCCTTGCTTTGCCTTTGTTTGTGTTTTGAGGTCTTATTTGAGTCACCCCGGTTAAGGTCTGTCTACCACGAAAAACATGCATTTGTGATAAATTGTTTATATAAAAATGTAGTTGTTTGAAATATGTGATAATGCATGAGAGCATATAATTTTTTTGAATTGATGACTGTGACATGCTTTTGAGACATTGTAACCTCCATAACTCGAAAAATCCTGCCCCAGTTTAAATGCATACTTTTGATGATACATTCCTTGACAATACGATGAGATCGGGCCAACTCTAGATCTTGCCCCAGTTTCTAATCATGGCGGAGGGGAGAGGAGAATAAAGATCTTATTATGATGTGACCGAACCCATGGGTTTGCCTACGTTTCCCCTATTAAACAGGAATGAGGTCAAGCGTAGTTCATGTTATATCAAATAGAAGGTGGAAACATAGCCTTAACCATAGTATCTCTTGACTGCGTCTGAATTGATAGGTTTTGACCAAATATCTCCATCCATCTCTGCAAGTATAAGGGTTCCTCCTGTTAGTACTCGATGAACCATATAAGGGCCTTTCCAGTTGGGTGAGAATTTTCCTTTCGCTTCATATAGATATGGGAAGATTCGTCTCAGCACCAATTGCCCCGGTGTGAATTGCCTTGACCTAACCTTTTTATTGAAAGCTCTTGGCATTCTGTTCTGGTAGAGTTGATCATGATACATTGCGTTCATTCTTTTACCATCAATGAGAGCTAGTTGTTCATATCGGTTCCGTACCTATTCCGCATCACTGAGCTCGGGCTCTTGTATGATCCTTAAGGAAGGAATTTCCACTTCGACAGGGATAATGACCTCGGTACCATAGACTAGTAGGTAGGGGGTTGCCCCAGTGGGCGTGCGAATAGTGGTGTGATACCCGAGCAAAGCAAACGATAGTTTTTTCATGCCATTTCTTGTAGTTGTCCGCAATTTCCTTAATACCTTCTTGATGTTCTTGTTGGCGGCCTCTACGGCTCCATTCATTTGCGGCATGTAGCTTTCATCAGGTCACTGTTATGATTGGAAGCGTTGTCGGTAATGATTGACTCAGGAACTCCAAATCGACAAAAATGCGATCCCAAACAAAATCTACTACGACCTTCTTTGTTACAGCCTTATAGGATGCGACTTCAACCCATTTTGTGAAGTAGTCTATAGCCACCAAAATGAACCTATGTCCGTTTGAAGTAGCGGCTTCGATTGGTCCGATGACATCCATGCTCCAAGTAGAGAAAGGCTAGGGAGAACTCATTGCATTGAGTTCGTTGGGCGGTACTCGTATCATAACATCATGTATCTAGCATTGATGAAACTTTTGAACATATTTGATGAAGTGAGTTTCCATAATCATCCAAAAATACCCTGCTCTTAATATCTTCTTGGCCAATACGAAAATGTTCATGTGGGGTTCGCAAGTTGCGACATGTATTTCTTCAAGAAATATAGATGCTTCCTTTTCATCGACACATCACAGTAATCCCAAGTCAGGAGTTCTTCTATACAGATTTCCTGAAAGAAATAATTGGCCAATCTTTGAAGCGTGCGCTTCTGAGTGTGTGTAGCATTTCATTTAAATTCTACCTTTTCCAAGTATTCCTTGACGTCATGGAACCACAGATTTCCATCAAACTCTTCTTCAACATGAGTACAATAATGTGGCTTCTTATGATTTCCTATTGGGATAGGATCGATGAAATTATTATCTTGAAGTTGTATCCTGGAAGAAAAAGTGGCTAATGCATCTGCAAACTCATTCTGAATCCTTGGAACATGTTTGAACTCTATCTTTGTGAACCTCTTGATAAACTCTTGCATACAATGCAAATATGGTAATATTTTTGTGTTCATAGTATCCCATTCTCCTAGAACAGAGTGCACCAATAAATCAGAATCTCTGATTACTAGCAACTCCTGAATGTTCATGCCGACGGCCAATCTAAGTCCTAAGACACATGCTTCGTATTCTACCATATTATTGGTGCCTGGGAACCTGAGTGTTGCACATACCGGGTAATGTTGAGTGATTTGGGATACTAAGACAACTCTGATGCCCACTCCCTTGAAGTTTGATGCTCCGTCGAAAAATATCCTCCAACCGTCGTATGCTTCGGTAATATCTTCTCCTATAAAGGATACCTCTTCGTGGGGAAAATACGCCTTCAGTGATTCATATTCTCTGTCTACGGGATTTTCTGCCAAGTGATCAGCCAATGCTTACCCTTTGGCTGCCTTTTGAGTTACATAGATGATGTCGAACTCACTAAGCCATATCTGCCACTTTGCTAACTTACCCGTAGGCATGGGTTTCGAAAAGATGTATTTTAGCGGATCCATCCTTGATATGAGATATGTATTGTATTCACAAAAATAATGTCTCAACTTCTGGGCTATCCATGTCAAAACGCAGCAGGTGCGTCCAACAAAGAGTACCGGGCTTCTAAGACATGAACTTCTTGCTCAAATAATATATCACCTGCTTCTTCTTTCCAGTTTCATCATGTTATCCTAGAATGCAGCCAAAGGCCCCATCCAACACAGACAAATAAAGTAGCAGGAGTCTTCCTAGTTCTGACAGGACCAACATGAGCGGTGTAGATAAATACTCCTTGATTTTGTCGAAGGCTTTCTGGCATTCTTTAGTCCAGCTGGTTGCAGGATCTTTCCTCAGCATTTTGAAGATTGGCTTATATATCACCATTGATTGTACTATAGAACAGCTGATATAATTGAGGTGCCCTAGAAAACTCATCACATCTTTCTTATTATTTGGTAATGGAAAGTCCTGGATAGCTTTGATTGTTGACGGGTCTAGCTCAATACCTCGGCGGATGATGATGAACCCTAACGATTTTCCAGCAGGGACTCTTAAGGCACATTTGCAGGGTTCAACTTCTAGTTGTATTTTTGAAGTCGATCGAAAAATTTCTTTAGGTCTGCTATGTTATCCTAACTCCTTCTAGATTTGATGATAACATTGTCCACGTATATCTTTATTTCCTTGTGTATCATGTCATGGAAGATAGTCGTCATGGCCCTCATGTAGGTGGCCCCAGCATTCTTCAAACAAAACAACATCATTTTACAATAATATATTCCCTATGGTATGATAAAGACAGTCTTTTTGACATCCTCTTCATCCACCCAAATATGATGGTATCATGCCAATCAATCTACAAAGGATAGGAGTTCATGCTTGGCACAGTTGCCAATCAATATGTGTATGTTAGGCAGCGGGAAATCATCCTTAGGACTTGATTTATTCAGACCTTGGTAATTGACACATACTCTAACTTTCCCATCTTTGTTTGGAACCGACACAATGTTGGCTAACCAGGTCGGGTATTCGACCGCTCAGAGAATTTTGGCTTTGATTTTCTTGGTGACCTCCTCTTTTATCTTCAAACTCATATCTGGCTTGAACATTCTGAGCTTATGCTTTACCGGTGGACACATGGGATTTATGAAGCTTGTGAGCTACTATGGATGTTCTTAACCCAGTCATATTGTCGTAGGACCACACAAAGATGTCCTCATATTCCTTTAGTAACCTGATGTACTCTTCTTTCTCTGACGGTGATAGATGAATGCTTATACAAGTTTCTTTAACTGTTTTAAAATCTCTTAAGTTAACGGCCTCAGTTTCCTCCAAATTAGACTTCAGTTTGTTTTCAAAATTCTCTACTTTTTGACAATTTCCTCAGGTATTACATCATCTTCAAGATCTTCCGAATCACTATCCTTATGTTACATTGTCTCATTACATGTCACAGTCGTAGGTTCATCAGAATATTTAATAATTATGCTAAAAAGAATGTAGAAAGATAATGATAAATATGAAAACCAATAATGCATTAATAAAACTTTAAAATGTCAACAAGTACGACTCGATGGCTCGAGTAATTATTTCAAAAAAAAAACTAAAAATGTCTTAAATGCTCAAAACAATTTGAAAATAAGTCATGCTAATTTTCCAGGCTACCCAGGAACTCGACGGGCCCGGGATGGTGCATCGGTTCAGTTCTTCATAATACCTCCTTCTTCCATTGTCTGAATGCTAAGGTCTTCCTCCTCCTCCTCCTCAACAATTGCACTGCAGTCCATGTCTTCTTCATCCAGAAACAACTCCCTCGTACTGGCCAAAATCTGATCTTCTTCGGATCCCCATATCATGTCAGCTTGACGGAATGTCTGGTGCAGAGGGGGTACTGGTTGTTCTAATGGATAATAATGGGTGCGCCATGGCGGTATCCAATTTTGATACTCTTGCATGGTATATTCATATCCAAGTCCAAAGGTCGTTCCATGATACTGTGGTTGTACGGGTTTAGTGATCCCCTAAAGCTTTTTGTCGAGGCCCTTGCCTAGTTCATATCCCGTCCACAACAATATGCTTTCTATGTTCTTGCCCCACCATCTATCCTTTTTAGTTGCGTTCACCCGCTCAATGCGGTGATATGTTTCTCCACCCAACCTTCTCCTGTTTTCAAAGACTGGAATGATCTAGTTGGTGTAGATAGGGTTGCTTCCGTCTCAATGAATGATCACCTCCTGATGATTCTATCCGAACTTAATAGCTTGATGTATAATAGAAGCCACTGCCCCAACTGCATGTATCCATGGTTGTCCTAACAATATGTTGTAAGTAGCAGATATATCTAGCAGTTGGAACTCAATATCAAACCAAGTCTGATCAATCTGTAGATCAAGGTTGACTTCCTTGATAGTGGTTCTCTGAGATCTGTCAAATGCATTCACATTCATGCTTCCTATTCGTATCTCGTGTAGATCCTTACCTAGTCTTTTCAGAGTGGTCAGTGGACATATGTTCATACTCGAACCTCCATCTATCTGGACCCTAGCAATGAACTTGTCCTCGAATCTCACTGTGATGTGCAACGTCTTGTTGCGACTCAATCCTTTTGGTGGTAATTTATCTTCGTGGAAAGTTATTTTGTGACTCTCCAGTACCTGCCCGACCATGTTAGCCATCTCTCCACTAGTGATACCGGCGGGTACATAAGCTTCACTTAACACTTTCATCATGGCATTCTTGTGTGCATCTGAGTTTTGAAACATGATATGATAAATATCTGAGCGGGAGTCTTGTTAAAGTGGTCAACAATGGAGTCTTCCCTTGCTTGTATCTTCCTCCAAAGGTCATCAGTGCTAGTCTCAACAACAAGCGGTTTCAGTGCAACTTCTTTGCTTATTCCTCCCAGATTCTCAGGTGTGTAAACTCTGCCAATTCTAGTCATACCTTGCGCGGCACCTGTTTCTTCCATTTTTGCCTTTTCCCTTTCTTCTTTCTTCCGCAACATAATCCCATGGGACGGCATCAGACTTGTACGATGGTGTGGGAACTACCATTCCAGTGAAGGGTGTAGCTAACTCAACTTCTAATCGCGCCTGGGTTTTTACCACAACTGGCGTAAGGGTGACCAGAGATGTTTTAGGAGTGTCTCCTCTGGAATGAGTCCAATGGACCCTTCTTGATCCCATTCTTCGTTAGTTTCTATCACGTTCACTCCCTCACCTCTATGATCTGGGAGAGGGTTATTGTGGACATTCGGTGCATCTTCCTTTGCTTGTATAACCTTAGTGTCGATCATCGTCTAAATCTTATCTTTCAATGTGCAGCATTCCTCAATGGTATGACCTTTCATGCCTGAATGATAAGCACATATTTTGTTGGGTTGATCCATTGGGAAGGATTTTCCATAACAATAGTAGGAATAGGGGTGACGTAACAAGCAACTTCAGTTTCACATACAATTGGGCTATGGGTTCAACAATTGGGGTGTATTGTCTAGGAATTCTACGGTCAAAATTTGGACGTGGATTTGGGTAGTTTTGGCGGGCAAGTAGAGGTGAATGGTAATATGCAGGTTGAGTGTTGTAGGTATGGTAGGTGGTGGAAGGATATTGGTATTTTGGGGGTGAGGGTTGATATGTGGGTAGAGGTGTTTAGTACGTGAGGGGATACTTAGGGCCCTTGGCACAATCACGACACCCACTTCTTTCTTCTTTGAAATACCTCTAGATTGCAAGGTTGTATTTATGGTGTTATTGAGGGGTTTGCACTGGTGGTGGGTTAAGGTTCTGTGGGAGGGGGTGAGGAATTATGATACTGGTGTGGTGCTGGAGGATTTGGAGCTATGGGTGGCGGATTCTGGTTTTGTGTTTTTTGTGGCGGTGTTTGGTTTTGGGTAGTCAGGTTTTGCCGGTTGACGCTTGGAACATTGAGAGTAAGGGAAAGGTTTGCAAGATTTCCGACCTGCTCAAGCTCGCCCTGTAGTTCAAGGATTTTCTACCCCAAACGTAAGACCTAATCATTCTACCCCGGAGTGATTCTACCATTTAAAGTTTCAACATTTTCCGCCACAACAACATTATCTTTCTGGATACCACTTAAATCATCCATTTTCACTTTGCCCTTGCTTTTTCTTTTCAGGTCGCTAGGTGGAGGAGGAGGTGGAGGACCTCTGGATCTAGTGTGGCATGCTGATGATTCCAGTATGCACGAACCAACCTTTGGGAATGGGAATAATCAAAAGAAAGAGAAAGAAAAAGGTAACCAAGTCAGTAAGGTGAAATAAAAGAGTGTTCGCAATATTTAAACACGTTTCACGAAGTCATGCAATAATTCGCATCCTAATTGGGGGACCTTACTGTGCTTGAGGTAAGCCTAAGCGACACATAGACTTGGAGAAAATTGATGCAAACTTTTCTTCATTTCATTAATGCGAAAATAAGCCAAAACAAACTTTCACTATATCGATAATTATAATAAAATCACTAATGGCATTAGGCCCTATTACATCGAAATCTAATCTAAGCTAGAAAGCAGTAAAGTACATCATCTCCTAATCTACTTGGTCCTTGAAGGACCTTCTCCAAGCTTGGCTCTCATGACCCCATCATTCATGTTCCCCATATCACGCATGTCTAGCAATAAGTAAGCTTTTGCCAGCTTTCCTCCTTTATCGTCGTCCATGCCTGACAATCCCAAAGTCTTTCTTCCTTCTAGATCCATTAGCCCTTGCTCTAAGCATTCTAACATGTCTGTTGACTTAGTGGCAATCTCCTTCCATTCCCTGATTGCCTCCATATTTACTTTGTATTGCTCCAGATTCTTGGCTTTGGAATCGAACACCTTTTTGTGTAGCCTCTTGTACTTCACATGTGCTTCAACCACTTCATCTATGATCCTATCGTTCAGATTGACTCCTGGTTTGACTTCCCCAGCTACATCGTCGTCTAACCATGATAGATAGTAGTACATATGGCCGACGCGATACCTGTCTAGCTCAATAGTTTCTCCTTCCACACTGATCTTTTGGTTCAACATATGTTGTGCTTCGAACTGAAATAAGATGACATCTCCCTTGAAATTTGCCTTGTACTGGACCATGTTGGAAATCCGAGATATGACTTGTTTTCTTCCAGCTTGCCTCATTACCCTTATGGGAGCGTAAGGATAGATTCCTCGTAGCCCGATCAGGACCAAGTGAGTAGTCCCTTTTGATTCGATGATGAATCACTACTAGGAAACCATTCAAACATCAATGCACTTGTTCGTCTGTCAGATTACTAAAGAAACACACCCAACGTACAACATTTCCAGGCTTTGCAAACCTGTCTAGAATAAACGTCATTTTCTTTGGGTGATGGTTGGCTATATAGTCGTTCAGTGGACTTTACAGAAGTTGTTGACGATACTCACCCCTCTGAAAGTGTTCTAGCATCTATATTTGCAGCAATAGATTGCAACCCTCAAAGTGTCCAAACCCATGATTGCACCAATCTAGAGTACGGTACATCTCAGCTAATATCATTGGGATGATAGTATAAGTTTGTCCTTCGATACCATCCATTAAGGTCCTGGCGACCATTGCTAAGCGAGTATGAATTATTCCTCCTTGCATTAGAAATTTCAACAACCCTAGGAAGCAGACAATGAAAACATAAACTCGGCGATGCACTCATCCCAAAGAAGTAATGGCTAGTTCTTCATGAGGAAGACGATATGAATTTCTATGCCTATAA
This sequence comes from Nicotiana knightiana, assembly GCA_005239525.1. Taxonomy (NCBI): domain Eukaryota; kingdom Viridiplantae; phylum Streptophyta; class Magnoliopsida; order Solanales; family Solanaceae; genus Nicotiana; species Nicotiana knightiana. The sequence continues at coordinate 11,919 of ML390516.1, read as the reverse complement.
AGCTCGTAAATAAACACAAAAGGTATGTATGATTTATTTAGACAAAGCAGTTCATCATTCTTCTTAAAACCCAATATTTTTCAGAAAACTGCGGGGAGTGCGATTTTCTGGCACTAGCAGCCCCCGACTATCCATGGTAACTTGGAAAAACCCCCTATTTCTTCCAGGAGAAGAGTCATTTCCATATTGCTAAATCGAAAAACAGCTTTTTTCTCATCCCATAACATGGTTGCGGCCTCAGTCAATTCTCTATTTGGTTGAATGTTCGATAAAAATGGCAGGTCACCAAGTATTCTCCTTATATGATTTTTATCACAAGGTGCATGGTCTTTCCACCAGTCAAGTAGCAAAGGCGGGATATCCTACACCATATCAAACCTGGGGATTTCGTGCTTCATTTCTGCAAACAAATAAGACTTAGCCGTTTCCCCCTCCAAGTTCGACTACTTATGCAATAATGATCAACATGATGGCATATTTTATCCAGGTAATGCACATAATATTTTAGTGTCCATTGGGATTGTGGAAATCCCATTGGACTTTGAACAAGGTTTTATCTAAGTGGGTTGTTATGCCAATGACATCTCAATCCATACTAGATTTAGCATGATGCATGTACATTTTAAATCAGAGTATAGTTTCTAGCAAGGTCTAGACTGGTACTCTCAAGTGGAAAACTTGAGAGGGAAAGGCACGGGACCATCGACTACACTGCTGATCAACTAGTCTACCGCAACTAAGCCTTTCCAATTTAAAAAGGGGTGATTTAAGGAAAGCGCGGACACTCATCAAGCACCGCTATGTTGATAATAGGTACGAGTGGAGTATATTGTGGAACATTCTTTATGCACAAATAGTAGCACGTATCTAAGTATTTGCATGATAAGAATACACAAAACGGTAAATAACATAGTAAATGTGAACATGAAAAGAAGAGAAAAGAAAAGAAAGACAAAAAGAGAAGTAAGTTTAGCTCATGAAAATATGCGAGGACGTAATGAAGCAAGTAGGGAAATAGGGATGAGAGAATCATGATAGTAATCTTAGACACGATGAAAGAAATGGAGAGAGGTCATACATGTCATAACAAATAAAGGAGAATGAGGGGAGAGATGTACATGTCATAGCAGTTTAAACAAATAAAGGAGAATAAGGGAAAGGATGCGCATGTCACAATAATTTAAACAAATATAGGAAAATAAGGAAAGTAATCCATATAAGTCAAATTTGTTATGGTAAGAGCCTAAGTACATGGGGTTTCCCAGCAGAGTCGCCATGATGTTGTACCCCGTTTTCTCGCGAAAGTGGTCTTTGGCATGTGACAACTCTTTTAAGAAGGTATTAAAAGAGAAGAGTCGCCACCTAATGATTTTTAAGGTGCGTTAGGGCACCATTTTGCAAATAACTCCATTTGACTAGTCTGTGTCACTAAAGATCGGGTAAGGACTCAGATTATCTCAAAGAGAAGGTGTTAGTCACTCTTCGAGGTCCACAATTGTGGGTCACGACTGAATCTTAAGCTATGTGGATTATGTTATTAGGCTAGGTGATCGAATAAATAAAGGGAAATATAGAAGTCAAAGAGTATTATCATAACACATTGAGAATCAGTACAAATCTTTAATGATTACAAGGATACAACTACATTTGTCTATGTTGGGTGATTACGCGTAAATAACAAGTATATAAAGAAAGGGGGGTCCTAAGGTTTTTAGCCTAAAGGATCACTCCGTGCAAGATAAATAATACTTCACAACTCCCTTAAGGTAGGGGGTTGCTCATATTATTCAGAGGGCACAGACTATCATCTCATGCTACCTAATTACTACGTTGAAGTTGTTACTTAAAGGCGCTCTAGTTCAATTCTAAAGCGTACACTATGCGTGCACTATCCATCCCATACCTGCGGTCCAGGAGGCTTTGGACCTCTATTTGAGTGGTTCTAGACTTTACCTAGGTTGCTCGAAATGATAAAACTAATCCCGCATTCAAAACATATAGGACTTCAGATAAAGACAACAAATGGCTCAAGTTACCTCCACACATATGCAAGGAATGCACGCGGGCAGAACTGGACAATTTTAGAGTTAAGAGACATTTTGGTCGTTAAGTCCTACAGGAATAATTTGTAGGTGATGCTGATTTCCACCATTTGTAAACAACGTTGTTATTTCTAAATTTGCAGAGCATAGGTATTACAAACCTTATAGGCATGATATATAAATGTTGCGCAATGAGGCAGTGAAACAGATCGACAACCCAATGTTGATAGTGTTAAGTTCATAAACATTACTTATAGGTGAGTGAGAGTATCCTATATGCAGTATTTCTAACTTCTGACAATTAGCCTTGATTTTATAGCTCTTATCCCTATAGGCATGTCGTCTAAGTAGGGCGCTACAATCAAAATAGCAGAAGCAGCTGATTAATTAGTTAACTGTATAGTCACGGTATATAGATGAGTTTAATCGAAGCATGTATATTCCATCCTATAGGCATGCTATATAATAACTAAACAAGTAGTTATTGACGTTTGGTTCCTATGAACATGTTGTCTAATAGTGCACAGAAATAGACATAGAAACAGGTACAACACTTACTCAAACTAACATGCCTTGAATAGTGTACAAGTATTAGACAAGTTATCTAAAATGTGTGATTTCCTATAGTCATGGTTTCTATGTGTTTACATAAATAAAGCATGTCGAACAAGGTAGCAAACAAAGCAGGAAGATCCTATAGGCATGCTCTCTACCCGTTTATGCGAGCATTATAAGATACCCGTTTCCCCTCAATATCATTAACAACCCAGTTGTTTGTTAAAATATTTTTACAAGCCTAGATTAAAATAATTACAAGCTCGAAAGAATGATCACAAACCCAACTAGAAGCACCACAGGCCCAACGTAAATACAGAATACCCAGCCGCGACTTCTAGGCCTTCAATTATGCCTGGAGCCTTAGGTGATGAACATACCCACACTCCAGGTGGTTATTAACATGCTTCCGTTCTGAGTATCCAACTAGCCCTACAGCTGGCCCAAACCATAAGACCGTTGCCTTGTTTTCCCATGGAATAAAATAGCCATAACGACACAAGTAACAAACTAAGTACTAGGCTAGCTAAACAAACTTTAAGATTTAGGGACTTTATCCCTTAAGACTATAGCTGACAGAGAGTAGAGGTTTCCAGACCAAGACACACAAATGAGGCGACAAAAAATCCCTTACAAGCACATATGGCATAGATAGAAACAAGCTCTCAACGACAGGTTTAAACATCATAGGATAGCAAAAGAAAAAATTCAAGGTAGACATGATTCCAAACTAATCTCAGTAAAACTATAGATGTATGATTCTTGACATGGAGAACAAGAGTCATAATCAGAACAAATAAAGGGGAAACAATCTCACAAGAAAAACTATGACAAGAGAGCCTAATGATCACAATTAAGTCGTAGAACTTAACATGTGAAATGTTCAGGCAAATAACACAAATGTTCTAAATCCAATAGGTAAGCATCCATGACAAACGAGAATAAGCTAATCTTCAGATTAGTGAGGAAAATATACTTCACATGAATAAGGCTAAGACTTATTCTAGTCGACATAGGGAGAATATGCTAAACGTATATTGGAATTCACCCTAGGAGTCTTAAGCAGTCAGTGAGAACACAACATCAAAGCAAAGAAACAAGTCTGTCTTGGAATCGTAACAACTGGCATAGGATTCCATATAATCACAGGGTGATTTCAGGGAGGTAACAGGTTGTACATGAATGCCTTAGCAAACACACATTCAAAACAATTCTGGGCATGCATTAATTCCCTAAGAGAATCTAAGTCGTGGATTCATGATAAGCAACATACCTTAAGTAATCAGTTGTACTTAAACATGAAGATGAGCAATCAATTAGGTTGGACACTTATAATGGGCATGTATTAAGGCTAACAGTGGCAAAATAACTTATTAGGCTAAGCATTTAGACAATATTGTCACATAATTTGCAGAGAAACAACATGTTATGCATAAGGATTCAACATGAAGAGAGTAACCCTGAGCAAGGACATAGTTTCCTAAGGGTTTTAGTACAGGAAATCAAAACACGGTGAAACAAGCATCAATCATGTTTTAATTGTGAATCAGGCAGGCATCATGAATCAACTTAGCTAGCCACATATGAGTTAAATCAAGACATGAATAGAACTGAAGTTAGTGGAACTACAGAGTAGTACTAAACAAGCACAATTGTATACGAAGTGGCATAATATTGAAATTAACTCAGGGAAATCCTAGTAGCACTAGTGCTCATAACATAAACACAAATAGAAAGAAGTAGAATTGCAAGAGTATATGGTACTAACGAGTTGCAAATAATGCGATTAAAGGATGAGAAACTAAAAATCTCAGGAATAGTAGCAATTGTTGGAGAATAATAAAACCTCAAATTTACAGTGCTTTAGAGTTCACAAGAGCCTCGAAGTGGGCTCCCGAGTAGTGCTTGCACCGGAGCAGGCTAATGAATAGATTCCGGAGGGCCTTGGCTTTCATCTGGCCAAAATCGAAGTCTTAGAATAGTATAGAATGAGTGGGAGTGAGAGAATAGTGGTAGTAATAGTAGTTAATTCATAAAAATCCCCCTCTAGGGGAGACGGGAAAAGGGTTTATATAGTGTTGAATCGGGCAAGTAAACAAGGAAAGAAATCAAGTAAACATGAACAAAAATAGCACATGCAATCAGTAAGTAACCGGAAAGGAATGAAGTCAAACTCCAAACCCTAGTTAGGGTTTAATACTCGAAAATTGGCCAACGGGTATGAAGAATTAGGCCATTTTTCATGTACATGGACGAGTCCACATCTCCAAGATTGAGGTTGATTCCAGTCTGATATAAAGATGGTATTTGCCAAAATTGGGAGAATACCTAAGTAATACCATAAACGTGTGAACAGTAGCGGAGAAACAAAGATATGGTAAGAGAATAATTGGGGAATCCCATTATCAGCAAGATTAGGAGAGGGAATTAAGGGAGAGGCGGCTAGGGTTCTTCAAAAGAGAGAAGAGAAGTAGGGAGGGTTCAAAGGTGGTTGTCTCTGAAGAATGGGACTAGGGTTTGGGGCAGATGTTATTAAAAAGGTGGGGTTGTCGTGGACCGTTGACCGTTGACCGTTGAGAGATCAACAGTCTGGATTAAAGAATAGGCGGGGTGGGTCATCTGAAGCTGGTCACGACTGGTTCAGTCACAAGGATCGTTTGTATTCGATTTTAGGGTTATTGAGCTAGCTTGGCGTGTGGGCTGATAGATTGAGTCCGAAATTGGCTCCAAATTGGGTTACAAATTAAATACATGAAAAATAATTTTTAAGAGGTTATTAACAAAAATAAAAATATTATTTATGTAGTGAGATGCCTTTAAAATAATAGTTTAACATTATAAAAATATAAAATACTATTTGGCACAAATAATATAATCAAATGTAATTTCCGCAACATATAGACTATTATTTCACAACTATGTACAATAGCTTAAAATGATAATATAATTATATAAAATATTATGAAACAAATATTTGAATTCAAATAATAAATTTGGATGATTAAGTCATCACAAAATAATTTAAAAAGGGAATTAATACATATTCAAGTAATAAAAATGTAAGGAATCCATTTTAAAGCTTCAAAATTATGGAAAGACATGGAAAATACTTATATGAACCCTATAAATTAGGTAATAGTGCAAAATAAAGCATATGTGACACTTATAAAAATGTGAGGGAAAACTTGGGTATCAACAACTATTGGCCAAAAATGGAAGAGGAATCAGAAAACTTTGTAGCAACGTACGATAAATGCCAACGATACGCTAATAATATGCATCGACCGGCAAAATTGTTGAATTCGGTCATATCACCATGACCCTTCATGGAAGTGGGCGATGGATATCGTAGGACCATTGCCTCGAGCCAAGGCAAAGGTATAATTATTATTAATTCTAAAAGATTATTTCTCAAAATGAGTGGAGGTAGGCGCGGGAAAAGGAAGTTATGCATTTCATTTGGAGAAATATAATATGTAGATTTGGATTTTCGAAAGAAATCTTTTGTGATAATGGGCCGCAATTCATAGGTGCAAAAGTTACTGACTTTTTTCCAAAGCTGGTAGATTAAACGGATAATTTTTTCACCTTACCACCCAGTAGATAACACGCAAGCTGAGTCGAAAAATAAGGTTATCATCCACAACTTAAAAAAGCGATTGTAAGAGTCAAAAGGAAAATGGCCGGAGTTATTACCAAGTTTGTTATGGGCTTATTGAACAACGACAAAGACTAACACGAGAGAAATCCTATTTTCGCTCGTGTATGGAATGGAAGCTCTAATTCCACTGGAGATAGGCAAACCAGGAACGAAATACACACATACTAATGAGGCAATAAATGAAGCATAGACGAGTAAATTTGGATTTAACTGAAGAAAGGAGAAAATCAGCATTAATTCGGATGGCTGCTCAAAAGCAGATGATTGAATGATACTATAACAGGAAGGAAAACTTGAGGTACTTCAAAATTGGGGACTTTGTTCTCAGAAAGGTGTTTCGGTCAATAAAAGCGGCGAATGCAGGAAATTTGAGTCTAAATTGGGAAGGCCCACATAGAGTTAAAGGCATTGATGGAAAGGAGTATACGAATTGAAAACCATAGACGACAAGGTGTTACCATCACATCGGAATGTAGTCCATTTTAAGAAGTATTACTTCTAAAAAGGTTAATACCCACGAACAGGTAGCATGCTAGTTCAATTTTATTTTGTTCATGTAAATTCTACTAACCGTTTTAGTGATAGGCCAAAAGTTGGCCCGTACCAAATAATGATATTAGACCTGAAAGACACACAAAATACTTAATTATTTCCGGTCTAGGTTACAATATTTCTGATGGCATAAGGGTTATGCGGTCATCATCTAAGAAATTACCTCTGAGTCCCGTGCGTATTTCCATTTTTCAGGAAACTGACCAAAAGTAAGGAGCTGGTCCAGTGTTCGAGATTTCATGATTCAATACTCAAACACTGGGGTGACTATGCATATGGAATGATACACAAGGAAAGACGATGTATACCATGAAAAGCATAGTTTAGCCTGAGTTAAAACCTTGAAGATACTCTTGAAGAAAATATCAATATTTCAAAGGACTTCAAGCCCACGAGGAAAATGGGAGTAAAGAGTTAAAGAACCTACAAAATACTCCCACGAGTTTCTAGGTTAAGGCTATAGATTTAATCATGGAAAAATACACCCGTATTTGTAAACCTGCTACAAAAAAAGCAGTTGTGTGAATGTCGTATAAGATTATTTATTTGAAAGTTCAAACAAAATAAGTCTTTCTCAAATTTACTTCATGTTTCATATCTTTTCACCAATATGAAGATGAGAAGTCATCTTCATTAGTGTTGTTAATATAAAAGGGCCATCTTTTATAAAAACCGCGCATATTGAAGTCGAGGTCTACTAAAGCATTTATGATATAAGTATAAGCTAAAAAACCCAAAGAATAAAAAGCATAATATGAAGAAAAAAGATATATATATATATATATCATTACCCCAAAATGGGGGGGGGGGGGGGGGGGGGTTTCCAAAAACTCCAAAAAAAAAAAAAAAAAAAAGTTCCAAAAAAACAAAAA
>ML390514.1:0-10331 GCA_005239525.1 Nicotiana knightiana | reverse complement strand
CCCACAAAGGGCATCGTTGATCGATTTAGGCCTTCATATATCCCGGCACAAGCATGGTTAAGACAAATAACTCAGTTTCGAATTGAAGTTTACAATGGATTTTGAGAATTAGACAGTTTAGACGGATCGGGCATTCAGTCCAAAGTGCATGTCATGATAATTGAAGTCAGCATATTCCTCCAGATAAGTCCTTTTCATTTTTATTTTTCTTCTCTGAAAGGTATACTTCTTGATTAAGTTGTAATACCTATTAGTTGACCTTCTTGTTTTCTTTCGTACCATTCTTTTTGAGTCCCTTTCAGTCTAATGTCATCAAAGCAAAGCAAAGAAAAGGCCGCAAAATTGGTTACAGTTTTCCTGTTATGTGAAGCTAAACTTTCTGGGCATGAACATTATGGGCAAAGGCATAAAACCATCTTTGAGCTTCCCTGACGAGCAAGTNCCCGGGTTAACAGAATTCCTTACCCGGATTTCTGGTTCGCAGACAATTTAAACAGAGTCAAAATTCCTCAATTTGGGATTTAAACCGGTGACTTGGGACACCAAATAAACTATTCCAAGTGGCGACTCTAATAAAAATAAAATATTCCCATTTCGAATAATGTCACTTTAAGTGGAAAAACTCCCGTACCCCATTCGGGGCGTATAAAAAGGAGGTGTGACACCGGATCACATGATATTTGTCTTGGACATCAAATACGACCCAAGGAACCATAACCAATTCTTCGAAATGATCAAGTTACATTTTTGGCGTTTTATGGATTTTAAACTGGAATTCCGCGAGTCGTGCCTGTATTATCGCCTACCATGGTCCATGCCGGACACCTTGGTACGGAGCCAGTACCNTAAATTTTTGTCATTTTATGGCAATGAAACAGGAATTCCGCGAGACGTGCCTGTATTATCGCCTGCCATGGTCCAGGCCGGACGCCCTTGTACGGAGCCGGTACCGGATCGCATGATATTTATCCGGGATATCAAATATAACCCAAGTAAGCATAATCAATGCTTCGTAATGATCAAGTTACATTTTTTGGCATTTTATGGAAATTAAACTTGAATTCTGCCAATCGTGCATGTATTATCGTCATCCATGGTCCAGGCCGGAAGCCTTGGTATGGAGCTGGTACCGGATCGAATGATATTTATCCGCTACATCAAAATACGACCCAAGGAACCATAACCAACGCTTTGAAATGATCACGTTACATTTTTTTTGCCTTTTATGACAATTAAACTGGAATTCCGCCAGTCGTGCCTATATTATCGCCTACCATGGTCCAGGGTGGACGCCTTGGTACGGAGCCGGTACCAGATTTCATGATATTTGTTCGGGACATCAAATACGACCCAAGGAACAATAACCAATGCTTCGAATNCGGGTTAACAGAATTCCTTACCCGGATTTCTGGTTCGCAGACAATTTAAACAGAGTCAAAATTCCTCAATTTGGGATTTAAACCAGTGACTTGGGACACCAAAAAAACTATTCCAAGTGGCGACTCTAATAAAAATAAAATATTCCCATTTCGAATAATGTCACTTTAAGTGGAAAAACTCCCGTACCCCATTCGGGGCGTATAAAAAGGAGGTGTGACACCGGATCACATGATATTTGTCTTGGACATCAAATACGACCCAAGGAACCATAACCAATTCTTCGAAATGATCAAGTTACATTTTTGGCGTTTTATGGATTTTAAACTGGAATTCCGCGAGTCGTGCCTGTATTATCGCCTACCATGGTCCATGCCGGACACCTTGGTACGGAGCCAGTACCGGAACACATGATATTTCTTCGGACATCAAATACGACCTTAGGAACCATAACCAACGCTTCGAAATGATCAAGTTACATTTTTTTGTTATTTTATGACGCCAATATCGGATAGAATGATATTTATCTAGGACATCAAATACGACCCAAGGAACCATAACCAGCGCTTCGAAAGGATCAAGTTACATTTTTTGTCATTTTATGGATATTAAACTGGAATTTCGTCGGTCGTGCTTGTATTATCGCCTGCCATGGTCCAGGTCAGACGCCTTGGTATGGAGCCGGTTCCGGATCATATGGTATTTGTCCGGGAAAGCAAATACAATTCAAGGAACCATAACCCACCCTTCTGAATGATCAAATTACAATTTTTGGCATTTTATGGTAATTAAACTGGAATTCCGCCAATCGTGCTTGTATTATTGCCTACCATGGTTCAGGCCAGACGCCTTGGTACGGAGCCGGTACCATATCTCATGATATTTTTCCGGGACATGAAATACGACCCAAGGAACCATAACCAATGCTTCGAAATGATCAAGTTACATTTTTTGGCATTTTATAGTAATTAAACCGAAATTTCGCCAGTCGTGCATGCATTATCGCCAGCCATGGTCCAGGCTGGACGTCTTGGTATGAAGCCGGTACCGGATCGCACGATATTTGTCCGAGAAATCAAATAAGACCCAAGGAACCATAACTAGTGCTTAGAAATGATCAAGTTACATTGTTTTTGCATTTTATGGCAATTAAACTGGAATTGCGCCAGTCGTGCCTGTATTATCGCCTGCCATGGTCCAGGCCCGACACCTTGGTACGGAGCTGGTACTGCATCACATGATATTTGTATGGGACATCAAATAATACCCAAGGAACAACAACCAATCTTTGAAATGATCAAGTTAATTTTTTGGCATTTTATGGCAATTAAACTGGAATTCCGCTAGTCGTGCCTTTATTATCGCCTGCTATGGTCCAGGCCAGACGCCTTGGTACGGAGACGGTACCGGATCACATGATATTTGTTCGGGACATTAAATATGACCCAAGGAACCATAACACACGCTTCAAAATTATCAAGTTACATTTTTGGCATTTTATGGAAATTAAACTGGAATTCCGCCAGTCGTGCATGTATTATCACCTGCCATAGTCCAGGCTGGACGTCTTGGTACCGAGCCGGTACCGGATCGCATGATATTTTTGCGAGACATCAAATACGACCCAAGGAACCATAAATAGTGCTTCGAAATGATAAGGTTGCATTTTTTGGCATTTTATGGCAATTAAAGTGGAATTCCGCCAGTCATGCCTGTATTATCGCCTCCCATGGTCCAGGCCGGACTTCGTGGTACGGAGCCGGTACCGGATCACATGACATTTGTACGGGACATCAAATACGACCCAAGGAACCACAAACAACTCTTCGAAATGATCAAGTTATATTTTTTGGCTTTTCATGGAAATTAAACTGGAATTCCACTAGTCGTGCATGTATTATCGCCTAACATGGTCCAAATCGGACGCCTTGGTACGGAGCGAGTAAGGGATCGTATGATATTTGTTCAGGACATCAAATACAACCCAAGGAACCACAACCAATGCTTCGAAATGATCAAGTTACATTTTTTGGTATTTTATGGCAATTAAACTGGAATATTGTCAGTCGTGCCTGTATTATTTCCTGCCATGGTTCAGGCCGGACGCCTTGGTACGGTGCCGGTATCGGATTGCATGATATTTGTCCGGGACATAAAATATGACCCAAGGAACCATAACCAACACTTTGAAATGATCAAGTTAAATTTTTTGGCATTTTATGGCAATTAAAATGGAATTCCGCCAGTCGTGTCTGTATTATAGCCTTCAATAGTCCATGCAAGACGCCTTGGTACGAAGCCGGTACTAGAACACATGATATTTCTCCGGGACATCAAATACGACCTTAGGAACCATAACCAACGCTTCGAAATTATCAAGTTTCATTTTTTGGCATTTTATGACAATAAAATTGGAATTCCGCCAGTCGTGCATGTATTGACGCCTGCCATGGTCAAGGCCGGATGCCTTGGTACGGAGCCGGTACCGGATAGGGTGATATTTATCTGGGACATCAGATATGACCCAAGGAACCATAACCAACGCTTCGAAATGATCAAGTTACATTTTTTGGAATTTTATGGATATTAAATTGGAATTCCACCGGTCGTGCTTGTATTATCGCCTACCATGGTCCAGCTCGGACGCCTTGGTACGGAGTTGGTACCAGATCGCATGCTATATTTCCGGGACATAAAATACGACACAATGAACCATAACTAACGCTTCGAAATGATCAAGTTACATTTTTTGGCATTTTATAGTAATTAAATCAAAATTCTGCCAGTCGTGCCTATATTATCGCCTGCCATGGTCTAGGCTGGACGTCTTGGTATGGAGCGGTACCGGATCGCATGATATTTGTACGAGACATCAAATACGACCCAAGGAACCATAACCAGTGCTTCGAAATGATCAAGTTACATTTTTTGGCATTTTATGGCAATTAAAATGGAATTCCGCCAATCGTGCCTGTATTATCGCCTGCCGCGGTCCATGTCGGACGCCTTGGTACGGAGCCGGTACTGGAACGCATGAAATTTCTCCAGGACATCAAATACGAGCTTAGGAACGATAAACAATGCTTCTAAATGATAAAGTTACATTTTTTGGCATTTTATGACAATGAAACTGGAATTCCGCCAGTCGTGCCTCTATTAACGCCTGCCATGGTCCAGGCCGACGCCTTGGTACGGAGCCAGTACCGGATAGAATGATATTTATCTGGGACATCAAGTACGACCCATGGAACCATAACCAACGCTTCGAAATGATCAAGTTACATTTTTTGGCATTTTATGGATATTAAACTAGAATTCTGCCGGTCGTGCTTGTATTATCGTTTGCCATGGTCCAGGTCGGACGCCTTGGTACGGAGCCGGTACCGGATCACATGATATATGTACGGGACATCAAATACGACCCAAGGAACAACAACCAACGCTTCGAAATGATTAAGTTACATTTTTTTGGCATTTTATGGAAATTAAACTGGTATTCTGTCAGTCGTGCCTATATTATCGCCTGCCATGGTCCAGACCGGACACCTTGGTACGAAGCCGATACCGGAGCGCATGATATTTTTTCGGAACGCCAAATACGACCCAGGAAACCATAACCAACACTTCGAAATGATCAAGTTACATTTTTTGGCATTTTATGGCAATTAAACTGGAATTCTACCAGTCGTGCTTGTATTATCGCCTTCCATGGTCCAGGACGGACGCCTCGGTATGAAGCTGGTACCGAATCGCATGATATTTGTTCGTGATATCAAATACGACCTTAGGAACCATAACCAAGGCTTCAAAATGATCAAGTTACATTTTTTGGTAATGAAACAGGAATTTGGCCAATCGTGCCTGTATTATCGCCTTCCATGGTCTAGGTTGGACGCCTTGGTATGAAGCCGGTACCGGATAGCATGATATTTTTCTGGGACATCAAATACGACCCAAGGAACGATAACCAACGCTTCGAAATGATAAAGTTACATTTTTTGGCATTTTATAGAAATTAAATTGGAATTCCGCCAGTCATGCCGGTATTATCGCCTGCCATGGTCCGGGCCGGATGCCTTGGTACGGAGCCGGTACCGGATCGCATGATATTTGTTCCGGACAGAAAATACGACCCAAGGAAACATAACCAAGGCTTCAAAATGATCAAGTTACATTTTTTTGCATTTTATGGATATTAATTTGGAATTCCGCCAGTCGTGCCTGTATTATCACTTGCCATGGTCCATGCCGGACGCTTTGGTACGAAGCCGGTATCGGAACGCATGATATTTCTCGGGTACATCAAATACTACCTTAGGAACCATAACCAATGCTTCAAAATGATCGAGTTACATTTTTTGGCATTTTATGACTATGAAACTGGAATTCCTCCAGTCGTGCCTGTATTAACGCCTGCCATGGTCCAGGCGGAACACCTTTGTATGGAGCCGGTAAGAGATAGAATTATATTTATCCGGGACATCAAATACGACCCAAGGAACCATAACCAACCCTTCGAAATTATCTAGTTACATTTTTCTGCATTTTATGGATATTAAACTAGAATTTCGCCGCTCGTGCTTGTATTATCGCCAGCCTTGGTCCAGGTCAGACGTCTTGGTACGGAGCCGGTTCCGGATCGCATGATATTTTTCTGGGAAAGCAAATACGACCCAAGGAACCATAACCAACGCTTCGAAATTATCAAGTTACATTTTTTGGCATTTTATAGTAATTAGACCGAAATTCCGCAAGTCGTGCTTGTATTATCGCCTGCCATGGTCCAGGCTGGACGTCTTGGTATGAAGCCGGTACCGGATCGCATGATCTTTGTTCGAGACATCAAATACGACCCAAGGAACCATAAGCAGTGCTTCGAAATGATCAAGTTACATTGTTTTGCATTTTATGGCAATTAAACTGGAATTCCGCCAGTCGTGCATGTATTATCGCCTGCCATGGTCCAGGCCGGACTCCTTGGTATAGAGCCGGTACCGGATCACATGATATTTGTAAAGGACATCAAATACGACCCAAGGAACAACAGCCAACGCTCCGAAATGATCAAGTTACATTTTTTGGTCTTTTATGGCAATTAAACTGGAATTCCGCCAGTCGTGCCTATATTATCGCCTGCCATGGTCGAGACCGAACGCCTTGGTACGTAGCCGGTACCGGATCGCATGATATTTTTTTTGGGACATCAAATACGACCCAAGGGACCATAACCAACACTTCGAAATGATCAAGTTACATTTTTTTGCATTTTATAGTAACTAAACCGAAATTCTGCCAGTCATGCTTGTATTATCGCCTGCCATGGTCCAGGCTGGACGTCTTGGTATGGAGCCGGTACCGGATCGTATGATATTTGTCCGAGACATCAAATACGACCCAAGGAACCATAACCAGTGCTTCGAAATGATCAAGTTACATTTTTTGGCATTTTATGGCAATTAAACTGGAATTCCGCCAGTCGTGCATGTATTATCGTCTACCATGGTCCAGGGCGGACGCCTCGGTACGGAACCGGTACTGGATCACATGATATTTGTCCGGAACATCAAATGTGATCTTAGGAACCATAACCAACGCTTCGAAATAGTCAAATTACATTTTTTGGCAATGAAACTGGAATTCCTCTAGTGGTGCCTGTATTATCGCCTGCCATGGTCTAGGTTAGACGCCTTGGTGCGGAGCCGGTACCGGATCGCATGACATTTGTCCGGGACATCAAATACGACCCAAGGAACCATAACTAGCGCTTCGAAATGATGAAGTTACATTTTTTGGCATTTTATGGCAATTAAACTAGAATTCTGCCAGTCGTGCCTGTATTATTGCCTGCCGTGGTCCAGGACGGACGCCTTTGTACGAAGCTGGTACCGGATCGCATGATATTTTTTAACAGGACATCAAATACAACCCAAGGAACCACAACCAACTCTTCTAAATGATCAAGTTACATTTTTTGGCATTTTATGGCAATTAAGCTGGAATTCCGCCTATCGTGCCTGTATTATCCCCTGCAATGGTCCAGACCGGAGGCCATGGTATGGAGCCGGTACCGGATCACATGATATTTGTCCGGGACATCAAATACAACCTTAGGAACCATAACCAACATTTCAAAATGATCAAGTTACTTTTTTGGCATTTTATGACAATGAAACTAGATACCGCCAGTCGTGCCTGTATTATTGCCTGCCATGGTCCAGGCAGGACACCTTGGTACGGAGCTGGTACCGCATAGCATTATATTTATCCATGACATAAAATAAGACCGAAGGAACCACAACCAACGCTTAAAAATTATCAATTTACATTTTTGGGCATTTTATGGAAATGAAACTGGAATTCTGCCAGTCGTGCCTGTATTATCGCCTGCCATGGTCCAGGTTGGACGCCTTGGTACGGAGCCGGTACCGTATCGCATGATATTTGTCTGGGACATCAAATACGACCCAAGGAACCATAACCAACACTTCCAAATGATCAAGTTACATTTTTGGCATTTTATGGCAATTAATATGGATTCCCCCAATCGTGCATGTATTATCACCTGCCATGGTCTAGGCCGGACGCCTTGGTACGGAGCCGATATCGGATAGCATGATATTTGTTCGGGACATCAAAGGCAACCCAAGGAACCATAACCAACGCTTCAAAAAGACCAAGTTATATTTTTTGGCATTTTATGGCAATTAAACTGGAATTCCGCCAGTCGTGCATGTATTATCGCTTGCCATGGTCCAGGCTGGACGCCTTGGTATGGAGCAGGTACCGGATCGCACGATATTTGTCCGAGACATCAAATATGATCCAAGTAACCATAAACAACGCTTTGAAATAATCAAGTTACATTTTTTGGCATTTTATGGCAATTTAACTGGAATTCCGCCAGTCGAGCCTGTATTATCGCCTGCCATGGTCCAGGCCGGACGCCTTGGTACGGACCCGGTACCGGATCTCATGATATTTGTCCGGGACAGAAAATACGACCCAAGGAACCAAAACCAACGCTTCAAAATGATCAAGTCACATTTTTTGGCATTTTATGGCAATTAAACTAGAATTCCGCCACTCGTTCCAGTATTATCGCCTGCCATGGTCCAGGCCGGACGCCTTGGTACGGAGCCGGTATCGGATAGCATGATATTTGTTCTGGACATTTAATACGACCCAAGGAACCATAACACACGCTTCAAAATGATCAAGTTACATTTTTGCCATTTTATGGCAATTAAACTGGAATTCCCCCAATCGTGCCTATATTATTGCTTGACATGGTCTAGGCCGGACGCCTTGGTATGGAGCCGGTACCGGATAGCATGATATTTGTCCGAGACATCAAATACAACCCAAGGAACCATAACCAACACTTCGAAATGATCAAGTTAAATTTTTTGGCATTTTATGGAAATTAAACTGGAATTCCGCCAGTCGTGCATGCATTATTGCCTGCCATGGTCCAGGATGGACGCCTTGGTATGAAGCCGGTACGGGATCACATTATATTTGTCCGGGACATCAAAAATGATCCAAGGAACCATAACCAATGTTTCGAAATGATCATTTACATTTTTTGGCATTTTGTGGCAATTGAACTAGAATTTTGCCAATCATGCCTGTATTATAGCCTACCAAGGTCCAGACCGGACGCCTTAGTACGGAGCCAGTACCAGATCACATAATATTTGTCTCGGACAACAAATACGACTCAAGGAACCACGCTTCGAAATGATCAAGTCACATTTTTTGGCATTTTATGGCAATTAAACTGGAATTCCGCCAGTCGTGCTTGTATTATCGCCTTCCATGGTCCAGGCCGGACGCCTTGGTACGGAACCGGTACCGGATAGCATGATATTTGTCCGGGACATTAAATATGATCCAAGTAACCATAACACACGCTTCGAAATGATCAAGTTATATTTTTGGCATTTTCTGGCAATTAAACTGGAATTCCGCCAGTCGTGCCTCTATTATCTCCTCCCATGGTCCACGTCAGACGCCTTGGTACGGTGCCGGTACCGGAATTCATGATATTTATCTGGGACATCAAATACGACCCAAGGAACCACAACCAACGCTTCGAAATGATCAAGTTACATTTTTTGGCATTTTATGGCAAATAAACTGGAATTCCGCCAATAGTGCCTGTATTATCGCCTGCCATGGTCCAGGCAGGACGCCTTGGTACGGAACCAGTACCGTATCGCATGATATATGTCCGGGATAGCAAATACAACCCAAGGAACCATAAATAACGCTTCAAAATGATCAAATTACATTTTTTGGCATTTTATGGTAATTAAACTGGAATTCCGTCAGTCGTGCCTGTATTATTGCCTACCATGATTCAGGCCAAATGCATTGGTACGGAGCCAGTATCGGATCTTATGATATTTTTCCGGTACTTCAAATACGACCCAAGGAACCATAACCAGCGCTTCGAAATGATTAAGTTTCATTTTTTTTGCATTTTATAGTAATTAAACCGAAATTCCGCCAGTCGTGCCTGTATTATTGCCTGGCATGGTTTAGGCTGGACGTCTTGGTATGGAGCCGGTACCAAATCGCATGATATTTGTCCGAGACATCAAATATGACCCAAGGAACCGTAACCAGTGCTTCGAAATGATAAAGTTAAATTTTTTGGCATTTTATGGCAATTAAACTGGAATTCCGCCAGTCGTGCCTGTATTATCGCCTGGTTGACACTAGCCTCAAAAGATAGAACCAATGCACTCATTTTTTTTTTTTATTATTTTTTTAAAAAAAACAATCTTTTGTGTATAACTCAATTTTAAGAAAAATCAACGAAAAGGGGACCACAATAATAAACTAGACACATATTTTTTTTTTGTTATTATTATTTATTTTTTTTCGTAAAAATGGGGCCGAACCCTATGGAGGTTGCCTACGTATATCACATCCGGTGAGAATCAGAC